>JANIJG010013609.1:0-12810 GCA_024611175.1 Megaceryle torquata | reverse complement strand
CTCCAACAAGTAGCTAAGCATAGCTGGGAGCAAAAATCAAAGGAGGACTACAATCAAATGCCGTAAGGATGCCCTGCCATACAGTTATATGCAGGATACATCTTTAGGTCAGAATACATCTTTCATGATCAGAATTTAAAATTCTCACTTTGGAAGACTATAAAATGAGCCTTTCTACTCTTTTTATTATGGTAAATTGTCTTTTTGATTAAAATAAAAGCCAAAGATTTGAAAAAGTTACACAACCTTTAGAGTTGTGCAACTTTATTTAACAGGCAGTTAAACAACAACAAAAAAAAGTAGACAGGTAGCTGTATAAATCAATCCTTCATCCATCAGGTCTTATCATATCTTTGTCAGTTATATCTTTGTCCATTTTATTTTCAAATTTATGTTCCTTGTGAAGGTAACAGACAGTGATCAAGTCAGTGCCTTAATCATATCTTTAGTAATTTGAAAGAGCTCTTGTAAACTTTTACTGCAAAGTACAAATTTCAGTCTTTCAGAGATTGTCATGCTTCTTTCCAGTTACTCAGATACCTCCTGAATTGTGGATATCAGACATATGATCCTAGGTATCTTACCAGTTCCAAATATAAATAAATGTAACCTCTTCTGCTCTGTTTTCTCCTGTTCTTACATGCATGACTTCTAGATTTTTCCTCAATCTGACACTGCATCATACTTCACTAAACTTGGGATCATTTGCCAGACCCCATGATGACTGTCTGCAGGACCTGATGGTCTTAGACTCAGGTCTCCATGGATTAGATTCCATAATTATGATGCACAGTTACATTTGTTCATATAAGAATACATACACTTGTCATGTTTTAAACTAAGCTTTCAAATACTCCTTATCTATAATCTCAGTTGCTTATATTTCTAGCTCCTGCAAACTTTATTGTCAAAGCATTATAATTCATGAGACTGCAGAAAGGAGGAGGGGTAGTTATATCAGTAAAGCAGGCAAGGTCAATTTTTCTTTGAACAAATGCATAAATTAAAACTTTTATCTTAAAACAAAAATAAAATGGCAAGCTATAATAAACTATGTTTTTCTCTCATAAGGACAAAGGTCTTCAGAAGATGTTAGTTTCCGAAAACAAATTGTCTGACTTTGTCTCTTCTGTTTTGCACCAACAGGGGCTGGTTCTTTTGTGTGCCACAAGAAAGGAAGAAACTCTATCAAGAAAGATAAGTATTTCATTAACTTTCTATAAAAGCTAATGGCCAGTTAAGAAAATCTTGTATCCCTTCTGATGCTGGGAACCCTGAGTTGATTCAGCATTAGATGGACGTCTAGCATAGCCATGACTTGCTGCATAGGTTCTGTCCAAGGTGACATTTGTGGGTATTGTGGTTGTCAGAGGTTTTATAAATTTTTCTGAAAAGTACTGTGGTAGAAAAGGCTGCTTATATGAGATGTTGTTTCACTTCAAAATAAAGTCAAAGATAGGCCAGTGACATTATGGCTGGCACCAAGTGGATGCAGCCTCCATGCTCTGCCATTACCATCAGATAGATGGGTTCATCTTCTGTGAAGGAATATGTGCAACACAGCACAGTCCATTGGTATGTGCAACACAGTACAGCACAGCACATGCCTGCTTAGGTCAGTTATGTGGATCCTTAAGTCCTCAAAGTACAACAGTCTTCCAGTCAGGACGACTGCATTTTCCCATTTGTCTGAATGAAAGGCAAAGGGTTCAATAGGGGACACTGGCAAAAGAATTCCAATGCTGTTGCTAAGAAAAGTTACTTAGTCTTCAGCAGCTAAACTAGAAAGTTTTCACCTGCTAGCCAGCCATCTAACTTTTTTTTTTTTTTATCTGTTAAATAAAATGAGAACTCAAACAAATGTAAACATGTCAAGATGAAATTATTGATTATATAAAAGGAAGTATATACTATTAGAAAATAATTTAGATGATACCTTCCTGAATAGATATAGAACTAAATTCAATTTCTTCCTCCACAGGAAACCTTCTTCATCACTATAGGAAAATTAACTCTCTCATTTCACAACTTACAGTTTATTACACATCCCTTACTTTGTATGTCTGATTTAATTACTGGGATAAATTATGCAGAAATGCTTGTCCTTCTAACGAGTGACTATAGTTATTGGAAGATGCAGAAGGTGGAGGGGGAGAGAGGGGGGAATGGAGGAGGAGAAGGAAAAAGTCCTGCAACATGTGATGCTAAAATCTGATGGTCTTATAATATGATCCAGAGCACTTTGAGATGAATATCTGTGAATATTTATTTTCTATGGCATTCCTTTCTTCTTATCTGATAGCCATCTATGAAATTAGGATATTGGACACTTCATCTTATAGAATGCAGTGAAAATTAATTAATGTCTCAGAAGTACTCAAATTTCACACAGTAAAGCAGTAATTTTTCTTCAGAGAACCATTTGAGAAATATAAAAGAACTAAGGTCTCAGCCACAAATAAGAAATAAGTATTGAATTACTAAGTGGGTGTGGTTAATTCTGTACCCTGACTATAGCATATTGTTCTGGGAGAAAAAGATATACAAAGTCATCTAATAAAAGACTGACACATTGTGGATTGAGGATGTTCTGTCCTAGCTCTTTCTAGTTGCAATGAAACCCTTGTCCTGCTGTGCTACATGGGTTTCATAATTACACTGTCTTCAGTTTTTGATGGTCCCATAAGGAAGATAGGAAAGAAAACAGAACACAGGCTGTAATCAGGAATTTCATATATGTAGCATTCATACACAAAAACAGATCAAACACAGAATTCATGGTAGATATTCTGAAATTATGATTCTGAATATATTTCGTAGATAATATGTTTGATATAAAGATTCTGCTCCTGCTCTGCCTCTGTCTTCTTGAGCCACAACAAAAGAGTATGCATGTTCACACTGTGAGTGTGAAGTTTTGGATGCAAGAAAAGAATCACTACATGTGAGTTCTGAAGAAACTAGGAAGCTTGAACCCTGCTTGTAGATCACAAAACAATTTGAAGTTTATTTTATTCTTGCTGAAAATTAATACAGTGATCCTGTATAAAGAAGTATTACTCTACATGTCAATGTGTCCCTAAGTATTCTCAGTCCTAAAAAGCTATATTTATCTCTCTATATAAATATGATAATTAACTTTTACCAGCATTTGTAGGTATTTACCATAATATAATACAGTTATTCATAAACACATAAAACAATATATATATTTCTTTGACATTGTGATCTGTGGCAATACAAATTACCGTTATTTAATATGATATAACTTTGAAGAAAAGGTGGCACAAGACTCATTTATTAGTTAGACCCTAGTTTATAGGCAAAAACATAGAAATAAAAAAAAAAAAACCCAGATCTTAAACAACTTTTCTTTTGACTAGCCAACTTCACCTTAAGGTCTGATGATTGCCAATTCCTGGCAGTAATTAAGTAGTTGATACAGAATTTGACTGTTGCTTACAATATTTTCCCAGGATTGCTGGGAGACATGTACCTCAGGTTCTCTTTATCTTTAGTAGGCAAGATAAACAGTTAAGGCATATTTGGAAGAAAGACTCAATTTAAAATCTAGATTGACTTGGTATGACTGAGAAGGTTTTTGTATACTATAATGGAACATGTTTCATTGACCAGGAGGTCAGTTTTAATGATTCAATGCAGCATTGTTATCTTGTACAGATTTTTCTACGATTTCATACTATGCGATGCTGAATCAAAATATGTCATTTAGTGTTACAGCAATAAGATCTTCTGAAATTACTGAATGAAAACAACCTCTAATCAAAAGAGTAATGTCCTCGGTTCTTATACTGTCATTAGCATGCCCTCAGTGTAGGATACTACTGTCTTCCTAACAGGGGAATTAAAATGTCCTTTCTTTCTCAGACTATTAGATTCTAAGAATACTCAGGTAATAGAACTAAATTCTAATAATTTTGTTAAGGTATTATGTATTTATAAACATTATTGATGGTATACATGGAATTCAATGGATCAATAATGTTGTTCATTACAATCCATCAAAACTGAAAGCAGAGAACATGAACTTAGAATTTTATCTGACTTTTCTACTTTGTGTTACAGAGAATAATTCTATTAACAGAAAGAGGTATAAATCAAAACTCAGCTGATAAAATTCCAAAAATGAACCACTGGCAAATCTTATAAATAAGATTTTATTATTTCTGGCAAAAGGGACATTTTGGGAAAAAAAAAAAAAAAAGAGACAAATTTTCTTTAAAAAAAAATTGCATTAATTTGAATGAGATATTTTTTTTTCTGCTGCTGAGAAGACAGAAACATTGCAGACAGTGGATTCTGAGAAGTTTGGAGATGTATTTACAGTTACAATTTAAATAGTTCTGTTACTTGAAATCACTTATGTTTTTAGATTTTTAATTTCAAATATTCAGACTATTCAGATCTATAATTATTGCTGTAGTCATATGGACATTCAAGACTTTATAATTAAGAGGGAAGAATTTGTCTTCCAATACAGATATTATTGTAGCCTTGTGTTTACTTGTTTTTGTACAGGTGCATCATTTTACTTTCAATGCCTTGCTTTCAGTTTTGTATCAACTAAGAGAAGACTCAGACCTCATATGTCACCTTTAATATGGAAACAGAATTTTCACATATCAATATATAATATTTTTCTTAAAGTACATTATTGTTCATGATGAACAAGGAAAGAATTAAAAGTTTTAAATTTATTTGCAAAAATAAAAACAAAGAAATAAAATAAAGATAATAACAACAACAACAAAAAGTAAGAAAAATGAGTATAGCAAAGAGAGAGAAATAACACCCAAGAAAGACAAGTGATGCAAATTAAAACAATTACTTACCACCAACTAATTGATATCCCACCAGTCCACTATCAGTGGCCCTGCCTCCAAAGTCTTCCCTAGTTTTATTGATGAGCATAATGTCATATTATATGAAATAGCCCACTGGTCAGTTGTGGTCAGCTGTCCCAACTGTGTCCCGTCCCAACTTCTTGAGCACCACCAGCCTACTCACTGGTGGTGTGGTGTGAAAGACAGAACATGCCTTGACTTAGTGTAAGCACTGCTCAGAAATAGATAAAACATCCCTGTGTTATCAACACTGTTTTCGGCACAAATCCAAAATATAGCCTCAAACCAGCTACCTTGAAGAAAATTATCTCAGACAAAACTAGCACAGTTACATGTCTACTTTGATGTAGAGTGTCAGTACAGCTTTGTATATTTGTTTATTTCAATGTTAGGATACCATTTTTAAATGGATGTTACTAAAATCCAGTCTGCTTTTGAGTGACTTTAATAGGATATGATTTCAAGTCTAGACTAATTAATAAAGTGCTTAGACTATTTTTAACTCCAGCTACTGCTTTTAAGCTCACTTACCATTTTTCTTGGTGGTGTCTTTGTCTCAGCCAAGTTTTTCATCCTCTCTTTGCTGTCAATGTTCATGTTCTAGTAACAATTTTCTTTCTTCCTGACTTTAATAAAAATATGTTGCCACTGTTCTTATCAATGTCCTTAGGACTTTAATTAAAGACTTTTTTTTTTTTTTAATAAATTGTTCTGCATCATTACATTATTCCATCTAATAACTTCCATTTGAATGCATCATTAATATTAACTTTGTAACTTACTGCTGACATAAAGGATTTACTAGACAGAGATTTTAAATTTCAGGAAACTCTAATAGCACTTCACTGTCCTTTGATCTATCACTTGGTCTGTCTACATATTTATATATCTACAGGAAATAATATTTGCTTTATTGATAATTCTTACTCTTTGTCATTGAAAAGTCCATGTAAGGAAGTGAACTTGAAAGTACACACAAGACTTAAAAACTAAATCTGGGATAATGAATGTGAAATTAGGTTGCCATGTAACAAACACAAGTTTACATAAAGAAAGAACATATAATTATATTCCTATTGATATGCTAATATGTTAGAGAGTCTTCAGATGCTTAATTGGAAATTATCAAGGCAGCTGCAAATCAAGTAGTTTTAACTGCGTTTTTATGACTGTAGTATCTTTTACTCATTCATCTGGTAATTTTAGATTACCCATTTTCAGTAATCTATGCTCCTTTAAAGATTGTTTTGTCTCCTCTTGAGTCTTTTCAATGCTGTTTATTCAGGCCAAATAATTCTAAATGCAGGATAAATTTTGGCAGATTAGACTGTGAGACAGATCTCTTTGTTGGAAACATTTTTCTCCAGAATATGCCTTTTGATATTAACTTGTGATTTTAGTATTTTGAAGACAATTCAAGGAGTTAAGAGGGAGAAAAATAAGAGTTCCAAGTGACAATTCTATAATAAGTGCTCCACTTATTGTGCTCTGAAGCCTGACTACACTGCAGACAACTCAGCCCCACACAGCCATTTGCTCACTCCCCCATAGTGAGAAGAGGGAGAAAATCAGAAAAAAGGTAACACATGTGGGTTGAGATAAAGAAAATTTAATAGGACAGAAAGGGAAGGAAGAATAATTATAATGATAAAAGGAGATATATACAAAACAAATGGTGCACAATACGTTTGCTTACAACATATTGACTGATGTCCAGACAGAACCCAAGTGGGCTGCCACCACCTGGCCAACTACTCTAACTCTTATTGTTCAGCATGATGTCATGTGATATGGAATATCTACTTGGTCAGCTGAGGTCAGCTGTCCTGGACGTGTCCCCTCCCAGTTTGTTTTGAACCCCTAGCCTCTGCTGTCAGGGCAGTGTGAGAAACTGAAAGGTCCTTGACTTAGTGTAAGCACTGTTCAGCAACAACTAAAACACCAGTGTGATATCAACATTATTCTTATCCTAAATCCAAAACACAGCACTATGCCAGTGTCACAGTTTAGAGTCAGGGCTTGGGCGGGTGGGAGGGCTTGTGAAGTCTGAGACTGAGTAGGTGCAGTGCTTGTTTTTGGAGCTGTGGTGCAACAACAGGGCTCATTGTGAGGGCTTGCAGAGTTTGCACAGTTGCAGCGCATTTCCTGCATATCATAAAACCTTGTGAAGTCTGGATAACTACAGAGCATATCAAGGAACGTTGCAGGGAAATGGCATGCATCCTATGGTTTTTGGTGGCTGCCTGAGCTGTATAACTGCACTGATAAGTAATCTGATGCCACATAGTAAACACATTAGAAAATAATAATATGATATTTTGGTAATAGACAGTCCACAATCTTCACAATTTAATGGACTTCTAAAATCTGTTGGAGTCAGATTACTTATTCGGGAGCAGTATAACTTCCCAAGATAAAAACAAAAGTATTTCTAGTAATAAAATCCACTATGTAATGCCCATAGTACAGAGATGCACTCACTGCCCAATTCAGCACAACATAAATCCGAGATATACACCACAGGAAAGCATCAGCTTTTGCCCAGCACCCGGAACCAAGAGCTTTCAGATAAACTGTGAGAATAAGCGAACAGTAACAAAAACATATGGCATGTAAGGGAACAGTATGGCATTTAACTCTGAAAGAAACCCTAAAAATACACGAACTGACACTGCTCTCAGAAATTACATCATTTAGGCAGTCTGGTTTAGTTTCCAGTTCTTAAAGATGATCAGGAAAAAAAAAAAACAATACTCTCTCAAGTGAGCAAACCAGAATTTGAACTATTCAGGCAATCTATTAGAGCTCCAATCATGTCCCGTGTTGGGCACCATTAAATCTGTCATGGGTTAGGGTCAGGGCAACCCCTTAGACCAATAACAGACGTTCTCTGTTAAGCCCCCTCCCTCCCCAAAGGGCAAGAGAAAGGGAATAAGGGAGAGAGACTTATGGATTAGAAAAGGAAACTAGAACATCTTTAAAGAAAATTGAAATTATAATAAAAGATGGTATATATATAAATATTTACAAAATCAGTATTGAGCCCAACTCTCCCTGGTGGCAATTATGTCACCATTACCACTGGTGCTGTGGAGCAGGTACCAGTAGAGTCCCACACTGGTCCCTGCAGGAGACGGGAGCTGTATTCAGGAGCTGGATTCTGGTACCAGGTTCAGGAACACACATATTGGATTGAAGGCAGAATGGACAGACTCCTCCTTGGATGCTCTTAGGAAGAAACTGGAAGAGGACCTAAGCCAAGCCAAGCAAAGCCAGCAAAGTGAGCCAAGAGGGAGAGACACTCCTGATCCCTCAGCTTTTTACCAAATATGATGTATATGGGATGGAATACCTCGCTGGTCAGTTTGGGGTCATCTATCTTGTCCAGTGCTCCCTGCAAGTGCTGCCTTTTACTGTCTGCACATAAGCATAGAAAACATCTGATTAATGATTCCACATACTTTATCTCAGAATGTAGCAATCCAGTAGCAGACATTTCACAACTGGAAAAACAAAAGTACTAACCTTGCTACTTGTGTGACTGGTCACTTAGAGGCATTACATTTTTTGCCATACTGGCATACATCTACAGTGAGTTTGAATATAATTTTTGGTGGTTTTTTTTCTCATTAAAAGCTCTATAGTAATAACATTATAAACCTTTTAGGATCACTGAGGCTTGGTCTGACTCCTTTTTGCATTTTGCTTTGCAGTGGACTTTATTGCCATAATTCTGTAAGACATTGGCTACTTTGTATTCCAGCAGATATATCCCCAAGATTATTTGCTAGTAGTAGAGGTATGAAAGTCCAACTTATGTTGTTCTAAATCACAAAATTTATTTCTGGTCACAGAAAATAAAAGTTTTATTTTTCTTAATACATGGTCTGCATGCTATTTAAAATTTTGGAAAAAAAGTTTTCTAATGTATTGGGTTTGTGTAGCAAGGTTTTGGTAGAGGGCAGGCTTCAGGATTGCATTCTGTGAAAAGATGCCAGAAGCTTCCTCCATGCCTGATAAAGCCAATGCCAGACAGTTCCAAGATGGACATGCCACTAGCCAAAGCTGAGCCCATCAGCAACAATGGTAGCACCTCTGGAATAAAACAGTGAAGAAAGGGATAAAAATGCTGTGGAAGAGCAACTGCAGCCTAAAAACAGGAGTATATTCATACTCTGAGAGAAACAGCCCTGAAGACCCCAAGGTCATTGAGGAAAGAGGGAGAGGAGGTGCTTCAGCACCTGGAGCAGAGATACCCCTGGAAACCCATGAAGTAGGTTGTCTCCAAGCGGACCATGGAGGTTGAAGGTTGAGCAGATATACACCTGCAGCCCATGGAGGGCCCCATGTCAGAGCAGGTGGATGCCCAAAGGAGGTTGTGACCCCATGGCTTGCACTGGAGTAGGTTCCTGGCAGGTTCTGTGACCGTCTGGAGGGTAACCCACAGTAGAGCAGGTTACTGGCAGGACTTGTTACCCCATGAGGGACCTGAATGGGAGCAGTCTGTGCCTGAAGAACTGCACCCTATGAAAAGAACACATACCGGAGCAGGGGGAGAGGGAGACGAGGGAATGGTAGAGACAATATGTGGTGAACTGACCCCAACTCCCATTCCCCATCCTCCTGTACCAATCAGAGGGAGGAGTTAGAGAAATTGGGAGTGTAGTTGAGCCAGGAAAAAGGAAGGAGTGGGAGGAAAGTGTTTTTAGTTTTGTTCTTATTTCTCATTATCCTACTCTGATATGATTGGCAATAAATTAAAATAAGTTCCCCAAACTGAGTCTGTTTATAGTCTGTGAGGGTAACCACTGAATGATCTCCCTGTCCTTATCTCAACCCATGAGCTTTTTGTCATATTTTTCTCCCCGATCTGGTTGAGGAGGAGGAGGATTGATAAAATGGCTTGGTGAGAACCCAGCAGTCAGCCAGGGTCAACACACCACAGCTAATTATTTGTAATTTGTACTAGACAATAAAGCACTGGTGATATTAAATAAGGGCTTCATTATGTGGCAGGTGCAGCCCTCTCATGGCAAAACAGACAAAACAAACAGGGTGTGCAGGAGCAGTTTGGAGCTTCAGCCAGAGCATTCTCAAGCCTCATCCATTAAGCAGCACCCTATGGTGCTTAACTGGTGTCTCAGGGTCTGCACACCTTAGTAAACAGACTCAGGATCTGGGCTTGTCTACATTTTGTCTGAGCTTGTGCCTTCAACCAGTCAGAATGACCACAGTGCCCCCTTGGCTAGGGTATTAAATGGGGTCCTACCTAAGACCCAGAGGAGTTGGTTCTTCCAGAGCAGCAGGCCTGTGAGTTGGAACCTCGCCTTGGACATGCCCTCCAAGGATACTTCCACTGATTGAGTGAGTCCTTGTGGATTGAGTGAGCCTCATCCCTGCTTCTGGACACTCTTGTATGGAAAGTTTCCCCTTGATAAGTGAGTGTATGCCCATTTAGGTTCATCTTACCTTAAGCTTCAGGTATTAGCTGTGCAGTAGTTAATTCCCGAAAGACATCCAAACTTTTATTTGATGATAAGGAGTGCTGGACAACTTTGGTTGTTGATTCTTGGATAGCAGGTGCTGTTTGGTTTGTGGGTGCCTCCATGACACACTATTACTGTAAGCTGTGTATCTGAGTGAAGTCTGACAAAATGCAGAAATAAGGTATATTTTTATTAAGTTAACTACCTGTTCAAAAATTAGCTGAACAAGTGAATATATTTTAGATTAAAATTAATGGATTCACTATTCATAACTGATTCTTCAATATATTTCTGTAGTTCAGAGTCCCTCTACATTCACAAAGATGAGATGGATAGTTAAAAACTTGACTGTGAACCTGGAAATATTACAGAGATAAAACAACAGAAAGAGGATAAAATATAACAATTTATAAAATGCAGACTTTGTCAGCCTTCTACTATTTTCCTTTCTAGGCCTTCCTTCTTCTTCATGAACTTGCACACTAGTTACCCAGAGAACACTTAAAATGTACAAGTAAATTTACTTTTCAATATGCATTTTTTCTTTTTAATTTAAAGATTGTGTTTACCTTACAACACTTTATGTTTCACTTTAAAACATGACCCATGATGTAAACACTGTAAAAAAATTTTCAAAATTAGCTTTATTGAAACTCAAATCAGTCTACAGTTTAGGAGACAAGGGAGGCTGACCAAACTCTAATTCACTGGAGTGTTGCCTATTACTGATTTTTAATATCTTCATTGATTTAGATAATGTTGTTTCATTCCTTGCAGGGAGTTACGTGTCCAAATTACCTCTCAGACTACAAGGCTGGTTCCCTGAGAAAACTGTGCTGCTGCTTTGCCAAAATGCTTTTGGACTGCTGTTTGTTAATGCTTTATTAATGTTGAGGAAGGTGTTCTCTGCTAAAGCATAAAAGCTATTTCCCCAAAAGCAAAACACATTCCTTCTTTATGCTGAAACCATTTCCAGAATATAATATCAAATGGAAATGTATATATGAGATTTTTGTTCTTTCCGTCTCTAAACCACTGCATACAATGCAACAGAACCAATGACATGCCAGCAAACACAATCAGTGCCTATAGTTTTAATAGTAATCTAATGAATGAAATGGCCAGAAATATCTCATGGCATAATAATAACTGTAATAATTTTTACAATAATAAAGAAGTCCACTTAAAAGGCTTGAAATTAATAAGAAGGATGCTGTGACCTTGAAAAGGAGTCTCTGTAAAAAAAAAGAAAATTACCTCAGTATAGGAAAAAATGAACATCAGTTGTACTGCTGAGAAATTGTCTCATTTATTCAATTTCATGAAATGCATAGGAAGTTGTTGCAAGGATAAATATATTATTTTAAATTACCTGGGTTTTTTTATAGTCTGGTGCATAACAATGACATAATTAATCATTTTGATAACTCTCATAATGGAATTAATTTCAGCTACTCTAGAGGTCCATACTGTGGACATTGTTCAGGTCTGAATTTTCAATACATGATTCATCCAACTAGGAATAGACATCTACTTTATGATGAGATGGCATTTGCTTAAAAAGGTGTGCATCTCCATAGATGACTATAGAGAGAGAGCTAGGTGACTAGCTCAGCTGTAGACATATACATTTATTTTTAAAACCCCAGTTTCACAGACTATTCACCAGTACTTTGTCCTATTATGTTGTGGAACTGTTTGCAGTATACTGCCTTTAGAAAAAAAAAAAAAATCCATGTCTGGACAGATGAAAATATATGCTCCATTTACCACAGGTGAGTCACTAAGTGCTGTACTATCTTTGCTGATGTAGTGGTTTTGTCCCCTCCTTTAACAATACAAAAAAAAATATATAAAAATCATTAACAACAGTGAATGTTTATAATGAGAATGTTTTGAATAAATAACTTTGTACGAAATGCATGTGTTTAATGCTTGATATGGATTGTATTTGTACAGATTGTAAGATAATGTGTTTCCTTTGTACTATTATTTCTGTAATATCTTACACTTATTTTAAAATATCTGTTGAAAACTATTGAAAACAAGGACAAATTGAGCTAAAAAAAAAAAGATAGTGCTTAAAGATAATAAAATTGTGCATATATTTCACTAGATCAATTTCTCATTGAAATTTTCCATTGAGCCATAGTGCTTAGGGTTTTGACTATAAATTATATCAATATATCTGCTCGGCAAAAATTCAGTATTTGCATTGCAACCCTTTAATTTTGTTATGATAGTAGTACCTTGCCAGTCGAGCTTGTTAAAAATATCTCACTGACATAATTTTTAAAATGTAGCTGCAGGAATAAACATTTTTGTTCATATATAGTTATTATATAATTTCTATTTATAATTTCTATATAAATAATATATACATCTATTATATATATCAACTTTATATGTATGTGTATTTATATATCCCTTAGCTTCCTAGCATATAATCTTACTGACTG
>JANIJG010013608.1:0-13453 GCA_024611175.1 Megaceryle torquata | reverse complement strand
CACCGAGAGCCGCACACCGAGAGCCGCCGAGCGCCCAGCGAGGCCGCACCGCCCGTTAACGGTCACCGACCACCGGCGGTAACGGCCGCGCCCGTAATCACGGCGACCTGCGGCTCTCACGCGCCGCGGAGCCGGCCAGTGGCCGCTCGCCTCTGGCCCCTCTCCTTTCGCCCCGCTCTCGCCCTGGCGGCCCCTCGCGCTGCGGGCCGGCCGCTCGGCCCTCTGCGCGTGCAGCTTTTAAAGTGGTATTTAATAATATGGGCAACCTGCAGGAGAAGCGGCTGAGGTGGAGATGGCTCTCTCGTAACATCCCTCTCCAAAGAAACACACGCCCCTCTTACACCTGCTCTTTTCTATGTCAGGTACCAAAGGTGTTTTTCACGACCTGAGACCCCCTGTCCCGGGGTCCGCAGGGATTGCCCACTGCCGGGCGTGTCAGGAGAGACCGCGCACACAGCGAGAGCCCCACAGTGCCAAGCGAGGCCGCACAGCCCTTCAATGGTCACTGACCACCCCTTGACGCGCCAGTAACCACAGCGACCCGCGGCTTTCACGCTCCGCAGAGCCGACCAATGACCTCTCGCCTCTGCCCCCCTTTCCTCCCTGCTCGCTCTCTGGCGGCTCCTCGCGCCGACGCCCTCTGCGCATGCGCCGCGAGGAGCCTGGCGGGCGTCTGCGCGGAACGGCGGGAGGGCGGCGGCGAACCGGGCGGCCATGGCGAAGCACACGGTGTCGTCGGCGCGGTTCCGGCGTGTGGATGTGGATGAATACGATGAGAACAAGTTCGTGGATGAGGAGGAGGGAGGCGACGGGCAAGCGGGGCCCGATGAGGGCGAGGTGGACTCATGTCTGCGGCAATATCCTTCCGCTGCCGGGCGGGGAAAAAAAAGTCCCGTCGGGAGCGGGGTGGGGACAGGGCGCTGCCCGGGCTGCTTTGTACGGGAACGTTTGTGCCCTGAGAGGAGGGCGGAGAGGGGGACAGCAGGGCCAGTATCAGGGTGGAGTTCTCATGGGGGGGGGAAGACGAGAGGGACGGAGGAAAGGGGTTCCCCGTGGCGGAAGGGAGCGCTCCGTGTCCCCGCTCCCCCGGCCGGCCCCGGGAGCAGCTCTTGCTGCCGGGTTGCTGCCCTGGAAGCTGCCGGAGGCGGATGAGGCCTCTTATCGAGGGCTACAAATTGCAGAAGTGATGGATCCTCACTGAGTTAAGGGCCTCAGAAGTATTTATTTCCCCGTAGGGGAAGCGTACAGCTTCTTGCTGGTGCTGCTTCTTCCGCAAGTGGCCTGAGGATTGCTGCCTTATGCTGTACTCTGTGCTATCTGTTGAGGGAATCGCTGCATTAAGTATTTCCAGCTACAAGCCAGCTACCAGTGTGTGCCGTCCTGGTGCTGGTTCTATTGCTTTCCAAGCACCTGGTGTGTGTTCCTTAACCATCTGGCACGGGGAACATGATGGCTGCGTTGCAGGCGGCTCTGAAGAACCCTCCTATCAACACAAAGAACCAGGCAGTGAAGGTGAATAGTAACTGACTCATTCATGGGTTACTCCTTGTCCTGGTTTGAGCTAGAGCAGAACCAATTCTTCTTTTGGGGATTATTTTTTGTACAGCTTTAACCCTTGACACTCCTGAAAAATCCTTTTCCCTACCCCACCAGCCCTGCCAGGGGTACTTTGAAGAAGCCAAGGAAGCTGGTTTTTAGTTATTCCCTGATGTTGAAACATCTATGACCTCCAGTGTTTTAATCTCATATCTCAGATGTCATTTTTGCACGTACCTTTAACTTGGTGCTAGATCAGGTTTTGTGTGTTCTCGTGCCTGTACTGGTTGTATATATTGTGTGTCCTGGGTAACTCCACACATCACCAGGTGCCCGTGTCTGATCCAAAACTGGCAGCATATAGCTGTAGGAAGCACAACTGCCATAGTCACCCCTGACTAAGGGCTGTGAGCGCAGCCAGACTGTGAACCTACAAAAAAGGAAGAACTGATGGTTATTGCATCCAATCAAAACTAAGCCATTAAACTCGCAGAACACGCAAGCACCCCACCCCCAGTGACAGAATATAGGAGTCTGCTGTGTGTGTTTCTGAATCTCCCAAGAATAAACCTTGAACTGCTCACCATTGCAGTGGCAGGAGGAACAGGCAGATGAGACAGGGTACTTGCTGAGATGGTGGGTGCCTTCAGAGATCAGTTCTCTGTGCTTGTGGGAGCCCCACAGGCACATTTCTGTGCTGCCAGTGATTTTTTTTTTTTCACCTAGCCCCAGCGCTTTTCTGAGGGTTTTCATGGGGTTTTGAGATCCAGCTGTTTGTTACAGCTGTGTAAAAGACACAACAGCTTTGTCCACACATTAATGTCTTGTTTCTATTAGGTCTGTACTGGTGTATTTGAGTGCACTCTTTGAAGGCAGCAGAATTAAAGGGGGAAGAATGTGACTGAATTGTAATGTTTGACTTCAGTTTTAGTTGATCTCATGGAACTTTTGTTTTTACTTAGAGTTTCTCATGTGAAGTCTTGCTAAGCTGAAGGGCCTGGGGACATTAAACTGACCAAAAAAAAACGTCCATAATTTCTCAGGAAATTTCTGTTTGTATTGTGAAATTATTCAAAAGTCCAAAGAACCTTAGACTTTTTTTCTGTTGTCCTCCCTCAGTTCACGATGGTTGAACAGGAAAAGCTGCTTTTTGCTGATTACATGGCTAATTGCCACTGTGATCATGCCATACACATTCCTCAGCCCTGAAATGACATCCAGATCAACTTGAAAATTGTTATTAATGCAGAATATTAATGCTGTCAGTTTGCATCCTGTATGGCTAGGACACAAGTTGACTGTTCTGAAAACATGTTACTTCCAGGCTGGGCAATGACATTTGCATGGCATATAATAGTTGTGTCTCACTGGACAGTACAAAGGCATGGAAATGGCCCTACCCCAAGGTTGTGGAGTCTCCTTCTCTGGAAAGATTCCAAACCCTCCTGGACAATGCGATCCTGGGCCCCCTGCTCTGGGTGACCCTGCTGGAGCAGAGGGATTGGATGAGATGATCTCCAGAGGTCCCTTCCAACTCCCACCATGCTGGGATTCTGTGATATTTGAACAAACCTTACATGAGAGTGAGTGAATGTATTTCTGCCTTACCTGTTTGTTGACAGGATCGTGCAGAAAGTATTGTCCTGAAGGTCCTCATCTCTTTCAAAGCCAATGATATTGAGAAGGCGGTGCAGTCGCTGGACAAGAATGGTGTCGACCTGCTGATGAAGTACATCTATAAAGGCTTTGAGAGCCCCTCTGACAACAGCAGTGCTGTGCTGCTGCAGTGGCATGAGAAGGTGTGTTTACAGGGCTCTTTCTGGGGTTATCCGTGGAAGCAGGTTCTTGGGGTTGAGGCACGCTCACCAAGACCAGTAAGAACCATGTTGCTGTCTGGTAAAACTGAAATGCTATGTTTCACCCTGTGAGGAGGGCATAGTCCTGCAAGCTCATGTGCCTGCTTCTTCCAAGTCCTTTGGTAAAGACTCTACAGTTAAAAATTGGGTTTAGGTTAGACTGAGGCAAACAAAATGTTTCAATCCAGTGATTCCAGCAGAGGGAAGTAGAATTTCCTTCCTACAGGGAGGGAGAATTTGCAAATTGGTTAATGCAGGGAAATAAAACTTGACAAGCCTTGGTAGTGGGCCTGTATGAACCTCATGAGGTTCAACAAGGCCAAGTGCAATGTCCTGCACCTGGGCTGGGGCAACCCCTCATATCAACGCAGGCTGAGGGACAAAGGGTCAAGAGCAGTCCTGCAGGGAAGGACTTGGGGGTGCTGGTGGATGAAAAGTTGGACATGAGCTGGCATTGTGTGCTCACAGCCCAGAAGCCAGTGGCACCCTGGGCTGCATCCCCAGCAGCGTGGGCAGCAGGCCGAGGGAGGGGATTCTGCCCCTCTGCTCCACTCTGGGGAGATCCCCCTGCAGTGCTGAGTCCAGCTCTGGAGTCCTCAGTACAGGAGAGACAGTGGCCATTTGGAGTGGGGCCAGAGGAGGCCACAGCAGTGATGGGAGGGCCAGGCTGAGAGAGTTGGGCTTGTTCAGCCTGGAGAAGAGAAGGCTCCAGGGAGACCTTCTTGTGGCCTTTTCTGACAGGGGCCTGTCAGAATGATGGAGACAGACTTTTTAGCAGGACCTGTTGTGACAGGACAAGGGGTGATGCTTTTAAACAAAAAGAGGGAGGTTGAGACTGGAGAGAAGGAAGACATTTTTTACAGTGAGATTGGTGAGACCCTGGCCCAGGTTGCCCAGAGAGGTGGTTGATGCCCCACACCTGGAACCCTTCCAGGTGAGGTTGGCCAGGGCTCTGTTGCAACAGGAGCAACCTGTTGCAGATGTCGCTGCTCCCTGCATTGGACTAGGTGGCCTTGAAAGTTCCCTTCCAACCCAAAGCATTCCATGATGCTAAATAGCTATCTTCAGAGCAAACATGAACATCTTGTCCCAGCACCCCAAGTGTGAGAGTTTTGTTTTTACTGTAAAGGGTGGGGAGATGCTCATTTGAAGTACAGCCTGGAAGCCTTTATGACCAGCAGTTGTTTCAGCCTGTAGCTACCAGGTCATCCTGTTAATCACTGTATTTCTCTTCTGTCAGGCCCTTGCTGCTGGAGGAGTTGGGTCCATTGTCCGTGTTTTGACTGCCAGGAAAACGGTTTAAATCCAGCAGTGAGTGGTTGTCTGCCCTCCACAGCCTAGGAAGTGCTGGTACAACCCCCAAAACACCGAATGCCGTTGCTGCCCCATGGGCAGCGCCTGTCTCTCAGCTTTGCCTTCTCGCCGCTGCTTTCCTACCTGACCAATAATGCATATCGTGATCTCTCTCTCTTTTTTTTTTTGTTTTGTTGTTATATTCTGGAAAATTATGAAGGTGCAATTTTATTTCTAATGGGAATATTGGGTACTCGCAAACGTTTCAGTGACACGTATAGCAACATGTGCAACTTGATGTTCAGGGTGATTTGCATTCGTGTGTAATTCTGGCAGATTTGGACCTGACTTTCTGAGCAAATGCTGAGGGATTTAGGGCAGTATCTGAATTCTTTTCAGTAGCCCAGCAGTGTTTTGCTCTAAGATCTGTATTTGAGAAGTGGGGCAGCTAATTAATACAGGTAACTGGACCATGGTTCCTTTGGTCAGCCTCTGAACCTACAGCCAGGAACAGGACAGCAAACAAAGGCTCCTTTCCAACTCCAACTACCATTCCAAAGAGCAGAGTGTTTTCCTTACCCTCACATCTTGTGGCCTGCTCAGGTTCCTTGTGATCAGGCAGATGCTGGGTCCACAGCGGGGAAGTCACGACGGGATGATGTTGTCCATCACGCCATTGGCATGGTGGAACTTAAAAGGTTGATGGTCTATTTATGCTGGAACCCAGTCCTGTGTGAGCAATGATCCTGAAGAGAAGAAGGAAAAAAAGCAGCTTTCACACACCAAATCACCTTTCAGCAACTTGAAAGTGATTTGATTTTGTCAAGCACAATAAAAGTGGCTGCCTGGGGTGGTCTGGGAAATTCATCCTGGTATCCATACCATCCTTGCAGAGCTCCCATATTTTGTTTTCTAGAGCCTTAAAGGATACCAGACAGTCCCAATCCCTGTTGCCTTGTGCCACAGCATGTTCACTTATGAGAGAATCAGGTTCCAAAATACACAGGAGTACTTGAAAAAGAATTAGGAAAGCCCAGACCACAGGTCACCACTGAAGGTTTAGGGCCAGGACCGAAATACGTGTTTTTACATTTACCATTTTACTGCCATTCAGTTGTGTAAAACTGTTGGGGAACTTGTGAAATCTTTGCTGTTTTTTTGATATCTGCTTAGTTTTTTGTAATAATAACAAAGACCGGACAATAAATTGTCACTGAATATTTACTGGGTGTCTGCAATGCCTTGAAGTTAACTGTTTGACTGTTTTCAGCAGACTGCTATTCCAGGATGGACAACAGTTAAAAAAACAAGTCTACTAAAACTTCTCCCCTCCACAATTTTTGATAGGTTTGTTTCCTGGTGATTATTTGTACCTGCACGTAATGGTGGTACATGCACTCCTTCATTTGACTGGAAAATCTGGATTATTCTAGTGAAGGATTTAAACAATAAAATATATTCCAAATCATGATGATTTATCACCCTTGGCAACTCCCTTGAAAGGAGGTTGGAGCCAGGTGGGGTCATCCTTTTCTCCCAAGGAACATGTGATAGGACAAGCAGAAATGGCCTCAAGTTGTGCCAGGGGAGTTTTCAGGTGGACATGAGGAACAATTTCTTCATGGAAAGTGTTGTGAAGGCCTGGCCCAGGCTGCTCAGGGCAGTGGTGGAGTCCCCATCCCTGGAGGACTTTCAAAGCAGTGTAGATGTGGTGCTGAAGGACATGGTTTAGTGGTGACCTGACAATGCTGGGTTAACAGTTGGACTTGATGTTCTTAAAGATCTTTCCCAACCTAAACAATTCCATAATTCTATGATAAAAAGCTGTAATCCCAGATAAGTATTTTCTGAAACTTGCTGTCAAAGTAGGTCAGCTGCCTCTAGGTGGCATTAGATAAACGAAGGCAACAAGAGGAGGAATCTTCGAGGTTCTCCAGTTTCCCCTCGGGCTAGGCTGTTACATGTTTAGAAACATTTACAAAATGTAAACATCTGCATTCGGGGATGTGCTAAAAGATGAGCACCTATGGGAGGCAGTAGTGCAAGGTCTGCAGGAAGGCATCTCTTCTGGTAACTGATTGACAGGAAGGTAAAAGTAAAGTTAGTTAAAATAACAATTGACATCTTTCCTCCAAATCCTACCTTGCTCGATTTCATGGCCCATACAACTCCCACGAGCCTCCCAGCAGGCACATGGCAGAGGGCATCTAGTGTTCCCAGAACAGCCAAAATCCACTGGTGTGGCCTTCACAAAAGCTCCAGCAGTGAAGTGTGGGGATGGGACTGACCCATGAGATGGAGAGGAGGTCCCCATGGGAGTCACCTCCAGCTTGCGGATGTCGCACAGCAGTTGGGCCGGTGGAAGTCCTCAGCTCCTGGCACTGAACTCTGTTTGTCACTTGTGCATAGGGAGTGAGACAACAGCTCGGGTCTCAGGCAGAGGGAAGGGAAGGAGCTCCAGGGAAGGAGCTGGACACACTCAAGTCTCCTCCACTCCTCCTGCATTATAGATCTCATCCCAAGTAAGAGTAATCCCCTTGCAATGTTTTGTAGTGCCCAGTCAGTCTTTTGAGTGGTCTTTTGTCTCCAGAAATGATGATAAACTCTTGCATACTGCTGCCATACCAACTGAAAAATGCCTGCTGCACTTTAGCTGGATTTGGGACATTTCTACCTCTTTCTTACGCATTTCTTGGTGACTTCTATTTGTGCTGATTCCAAGAATCTACCATGAGAGATGTCACCATCTGTTACCCACTTCCTCTTGGACGTTATCGTAGAAGAAACTTTGCCTACTAGCTCAACTTGGTAGGCGAAAGGGGAACAAGAGGCTCTTACTCGAAGGGGTGTGTTTATGGCAGCTTTGAAATCACTTAAGCACTACGTTAAAAATCACGCAGCAGCAGAAGAGCTGCTCTAAGCATCTCCAGGGCTTACATCTTTCAGATCCCATCTTTCTGTGAAATGTGGAGGAGGAAAAACACCCAACATTTGTCACAGGGGTGATCACTCATCATCCTCCTCCATCTCCCCTTGTACCAGTTTTGGGTTCATCCTGACCCTACCATGGTGCCGTCAGCTAATTAAACAATTAGAAAATTACCCCTACAATAAGATGAACCATTTCTTCACAGGATTGAGAAAAGGTGTCTCAGAGAGGTATTTTCATTGGCACCATGTTGTTATACCCACCCTTCAGCATCACTGCTTTTCTGGAGGTCAGTGACCCTCCTCCATGCTCCCATAGGAGGCCCACAGGAGTCGTCTGGGTGCAAGAGGAGGCCAAGGGCATGTTTATAACTGGAGAACCAAAGGGAGATCAAGATTCAGGGATGCACTTGGTCCTACTTTTGATTGAAAGCCAGTTCCTCAGTCTTCAGCTTGGGTGTCTTCCCAAGCAGAAGTCAAATAAAACTCTCCCCTGCGGGCTCCCTGTTGTTGTTGATGTTACATAATTTGCTGGGGAAGTGAGTAAACACACAAGGTCCAAGGCTTGCTGACCTATTTTAAGATCTTAGAAAACAGGATCCTACATCACTAGGAGATGAGGAGGAAGCAAAATGCTTTCAAAACTACTTTGGAACCATGTGTGGAGCACTCAGCTCTAAAGCTTCTGAGTCAGCTGGTCAGACCCCAGCCGTCACTGCCCTTGCCTGTCCTCCCAGCAGTGCTTCAGAGCCAGGTAACACCTGGCCATAAAACACCTTGGCAGAAGTGGTTGGGCTCAGCATGCTCCTTGGGCAGCTCTGTGCACTCCTAGCAGTGGAGCTCCTCATTGGGGCATAACAGTGGGAGACAGGCAGGACAAAAGGTTTCCCAGGCTGTGCCCTGGGCTGTAGTTTGCTTTCCCCCTTTGGCAGACAGGGTAGAATGATGGAATTGTTGTGGCTGGAAGACACCTTTTAAGATCATCAAGTCCAACTGTTAAGCCAGCACTGAGAAGTTACCACTAAACCATGGCCTTCAGCACCACATCTCCATGGCTTTGAAGCCCCTCCAGGGGTAGGGACTCCACCTCTGCCCTGGGCAGCCTGGGTAGCCTCAGCCCAGCCACAGGTCACTGTGCCTGCCAGGAGATCCCTGCCAGAACCATTTAGCAACTACTGCCATTGAGGACCATGCTTCAGAGGACACGAGGAGCTCAGCTGCAGCTCTCTCCCTGTGTTTTGCAACCCTAAATTTGACCTGGTCAATCACCCAGCTGACAAAATCCATGACTTTTCATGAAAAAAATCTGTGAACCTCATATGAAACCTTTGAAAAAGTACATGAACCTCATGAGGTTCAATAAGGCCAGGTGCAAGGTCCTGCACTTGTGCCAGGGCAATCCCTGCTATTGATACAGGCTGGAAGATGAACGGATCAAGAGCAGCCCTCCAGAGGACTTGGACGTGCTGGGGGTTGAAAAGGTGGACATGCACCGTGCACTCGCAGCCCAGAAGCCAATGGCACCCTGGGCTGCATCCCCAGCAGCGTGGGCAGAAGGTCGAGGGAGCAATGATGGGAAGGATGGAACCCCTCTGCTGTGAGGCCAGGCTGAGAGCTGGGCTTGTTCAGCCTGGAGAAGAGAAGGTGCTGGGGAGACAGGAGCAGCTTTTCAGTACTTAAAGGAGGGCTCTAAGAATCACAGAATGGTTTGCATTGGAAGTGATCTTAAAAATGATCTAATTCCAAGCCCCCTGCCATGGGCAGGGGCACTTCCTACTGACCAGGTTGCTCAAGGCCCCATCTAAGAAAGATGGGGACAGACTTTATCAGAGCCTGTTGTGACAGGACAAGGGGTGATTGCTTTAAACTTAGAGAGGGAGATTTAGACTGGAAAGAATAAAGACATTTTTCACACTAAGGATGATGAGACCCTGTCCCAGGTTGCCCAGAGAGGTGGTCGCTGCACATTCCTGGAACCATTCCAGGTGAGTTTGGGCAGGGCTCTGAGAAACCTGCTCTAGTTGGAGATGTCCCTTCTCAGTGTATGGGGTTTGGACCAGATGACTTTGAAAGTTCCAACTGAAACCATTCTCAAAAAAAACCTAGAGAACCAAACCAAAGAGGTGAGGAGCGGCTGTCAGAGAGGACCTGGTGCACAGCCCACGTCAGCACAGGGTGGAAACCTGCTGCAGGGGAGGCAGTCTCTCCCCCACTTCCCCATCCCGGAGCCACGTTGCTCTGACATGAGTGAGGCCACTTCCTGCCCATTTTGCGACACAGGCAGAGGTGCAGGCAGAAAAGAGACAGAGAGAAGCCGAGCTACGCCTCAAGGAAGGACGAGGAGAGGGGCAAGACTCACAACGTGGCTGGGGACCCTGCATCCTGCTTCCACCCCACCATGTCCCTGGTGGAGACAATCCGGCTGTGGCAAGAAGGGGTGTGTAGGGCAGACAGAAAGGAGTGGAGAGCAGCCCTGGATGCCTTCACAGCCGTCCAGAACCCCCCTGCCAAAATCTGCTTTAACATCGGCTGCATCCACCTCGTGCTGGGGAAGCTGGCTGAGGCAGAGGAGGTAAGGTACAGCCCTTACAGTTGCCACTCCCACCCACAGACCTGCCCGACAGACTGACACGGGGGGGGGGGGGGGAAGGGGGGAATTTAGGGGGGGGGTCTGACTGGGGGAAGGATTTGGGGCCTTTTAAAGCTGGGATGAAGTGTGACACCACCAGGCTGTTCCCTACCGAACCCATTTTCCCAGCAATTTGGAGGCAAAGCAGCAGAGGAAGTACACACCTTGCTGCTGGCCCTTCCTGTCTCTGAGAGGTGACCATGGAAGGCACCAAGCTGCCAAGCAAGCACTGGCAGATGATTCCAGCTCAAAAAAACTAGGAGCCTGGTACAGGCTCCACCACCCAGGGGCCAGCACTGCAGGAAGACATCTTCCACAGTGCCCAGCTTGGGCCACTTGACCAAAGCAGGACAGGTATGAACACTCTACACTCTTAGATTTTTTTTTAAGGTCTTCCCTTTCTACCCCCTTTTTTGCCCTGCTCTTACCTTGGTGCAGGCATTTACCCGGAGCATCGGCTGTGACAAGCACCTGGCAGTGGCCTATTTCCAGCGGGGGACCGTGTTTTACCAGAGGCAGAAGTGAGTGGAAAGGTTGAAAGTTTCATTCTTGCCTCTCACAGAGAGGCCAGCCTTCAGTTGAGGATGGCCTTGGGCAGGTTGGTACCCCAGGGGCCAAGCTGCAACCCTCAAGGTAAAACAGGCTCCTGTTCATCAGCAGTGTGGTCTTGGGAGCATCTCTCCTCCCCCTGGGGTGCCAGAAAATGCTGCAAGGAAATAGGAGAGACCCGATAAAACCCACACAAGTTTAGGTAAAGACTTAGAGGCAGGAAGATTGCCACCACAAGGTTGTGACATCCTTGTCCTCTATTCCATAGCCATGTAAAGGCCACTGAGGATTTCAAAGAGGCACTGGCCCAGTTACGAGGCAACCAGCTCATTGACTACAAGATCCTGGGGTTGCGGTACCGGCTCTTTGCTTGCGAGGTGAGAAAGACTTGACCAGCAGTTTTGATCCCAAAAGTCTGTTCCTCAGCTCAATAAATCCAAGGAGAAGACAGACAATCTCTCTTTGTGCCTTGAAAAAAATCAAGCATGCTGGTAGTGCCATCATTCTGCTGTCCTCTCCTTTACCATTCTCCTAGCAATGGTCTAGCTGCTCTCGAACCTCATTTCCTTGCTCCCATCCTTCTGGCAGATACTCTACAACATTGCACTGGTGTACGCCACAGTGGAAGACTGGAAGAAGGCTGAGGAGCACCTGACACTGGCCATGAGCATGAAGAGCGAGCCCCAGCACAACAAGATTGACAGGGCGATGGAAGCCATCCTGGTAAGGAGGAGCAGGTCTTATGGCCTCTGTGTTTGTCCCCCAGGAGGAGAAAGAAAAATCACAGCAACAGAGAAACCACCTTCTACCTACAGCTTTAGCAGCACAGGAGAAAACTGAAACAGGCTGAACAAAATGTGGGTGTTGTAGTGACACCAGTAGGTGGGAATAGCATTGAGTGAGGAGGGATAGGAAGGGTGAGGAGGGATAGGAAGACTGGGTTAAATGGACCATGTCAGGGTTGGGGATGGGCTATCACTTGGTGCCTTTGTGGAGCAAGACCTTAACCCAGTGGGGTTAGAAGGAAGGGGGCATAAAGCAGCCTCTGTTCTCACCTCTGAAGAGCACTGTGACTTCTCTGTGCTACAGAAGCAGAAGCTCTACGAGCTGGTGGCTATTCCTGCAGGGAAGCTCTTTAGACCCAATGAAAAGCAAGTGGCTCAGCTGGAGAAGAAGGACTACCTGGGAAAGGCTATGGTAAGAAAAACATAGCTTAGTTATTCAGGCCAAGCCTGTGGGCTGAGGTGAGCTGCTGACCACCTTTTTCTCACCACCCCTCTGAGCTGATGCATGGTGGGCAGCCAGAGATACCGAGCTGGTCCATGCCTTGGGGATCCTCCCAGGCGTGGAAGGAGGGATGGCATGTAGGCATCTCGTGGTGAACGGGGACTCTGCAAGAACAGAGAAGCTAAAAGCAGGTTTCTGCAGAGCGTGGCCTATTTTCAGTTTCTGTCCTTAGTGAGGCACTGGGGACAGTCAGTCAGTAACGAGCTGCAATGGTCCCACTGGAGCTTTAACAGGAGACCAGATTTTTTTTCAGGGAGGGTAAAAAGAAGCTAGTTAACATCTGACACCCATCAACGACCTCCAGTTCTTCCCCTGCTCTTCTCAAAGGGGCTTTTCAGTTAATATAAGGGACCATGCAAAATCCAAGTGCTGGAGTATCACCCTTGGGCTCGGGTCCCTCCAGGAAGGGAACCACTGGCTGTACAGTCACTAGGGAATCAGATGATGAAGAGCCAAGCAACTCCTCAAGCATCAGAGGAACCCTAGAAACAAGTACACAAACATTTATGAACTTTCTAAATGATGCTTAAAGGTACATGTAGGAGAAAAGGGCCCAAGTTGGACACTTGGGTTCATGTCAACACTGGTGATTAAAACATAAAGGGAAACTTCTAGGTTGTAATGCCTCTAACCACAGTGACAGGAGAACTTACAACAGCTGGGAGATGAGGTTTAGTGCCAGAGGCACTCAGCCTGTAGTCAAAGATGCTTAGCTTAAAATCACAGCACATCTTGAACCTGAAGCATCCTGAGGAACTTGTCTTGGCCAGCAGTAAAGGAGAAGGGTGGACATCAGAGGTCTAAGCACCAAGTAACTCATTACCTATCTGTCTTTGGCTCTAGGTGGTGGCATCTGTGGTGGACAAGGATGATTTTTCAGGCTTTGCTCCACTCCAACCACAGGTAAGGCATCAGTGGTGAACGGCATCCTCAGCAAAAGTTCGGGAGGATGTGGGGATGGGAGTATCACCCCACACCTTGCCAAGGGCTCTGGCTCACAGTGGGAAGCTAATGGCATCATCACCACTGTGAACTTTCTGCTACTTCCATGGGGAGGGGGTGGATGCTGCCCCTGCATCTCAGCTGCTCTCTTAGTCATTGGAGAGTGCAGCCTGAACCCACTTACACTGGTGATTGAGGTTAACCCAGTTCCCTGAATGGGGAAGTAGTGGCCTGGTGGCACATCCTCTGCCCCTGCCCTTGCTGCAGGGTGATAGCATCGGGCAGGGAGAAGTCTCAGACTCTTCCTTAGGAAGGACATGGACCTGATGGAGCAGGTCCAGAGGAGGGCCACAAAGATGATCAGGGGGCTGGAGCACCTCTCCTATGAGGACAGGCTGAGGGAGCTGTGATTGTTCAGCCTGGAGAAGAGAAG
>JANIJG010013607.1:74973-125159 GCA_024611175.1 Megaceryle torquata | reverse complement strand
CCCCTTTTTTTTTTTTCTTTTGTTTGTTTGTTTGTTTGTTTGTTTGTTTGTTTTTGTTGGTTTGGTTTGGTTTTGGTTTTGTTTTGTTTTTTTTTGTTCTGACATTTCTGCCATGATGCTTTGAAGAGGCATATTTGTTTTCTGACTTAGTGCACTACACCTGTGAGTGAAGTGTGTTCACTTGTATAGAAGGAAGGAGGTCTGAACACTCAGAAAACACACCTATAGACATTGGAGGTAGACTGGGAATTGTTGCATGGGGAAGATAAGAGAACTGGATGATGATGAAAGTTGAGGAATTCAGTATATTTATCATGAAGAGGAAAAAATATGTAAATCTGCTTAGTAATATATAGAATGAAGTGTCTGTCTTCCTGTGTTTCAAATGTACCAGGCATATTTTGTGAGTTGCAACCGTATGAACAATGCTGAACAAAACTCTGAGGAAGCTAAAAGAACAAGGAACAAGTAAGTTATGATAACACATCGTCCCACTTCATGTGTATAAGTAAATGCTTATGCTGTAATCTTTGATTAGATGCAAAGTGGAAAAATCTTTTTCACAGGTGTACTTCAGGCTCAATCCTATAGCAATGACATAAAAAAATTCCCCCTGGTAAACAGTGGAAATTTGACACGTGTCCTACAGTAACAGCTGCATCTGTGAACCATGATCTAGCATAACAGCTTGAAAGGCAGATGAATTCCTGTTAAACTAAATACTGAGTGAGATCAGGTAGCTGTGTCCAGTACCATTTGATGATGAACATATAAACTGCAATCTTACATTTTATTGCTAGGTTTTTAGTTCCTCAAACAATGTAATTGTAGTAGCAGAGAAGCTCTACAGCAAGAGTATAAAGCTCTGCCTCAACACAAAATACAAACCATTATTTGGAATTTTAGATTCAGGGGAATGGTGACTCACACCTCAACTGAAATTTTTACTCCTCTTTCATTTACATATGGAAAATAGTATATTGCCCAGCTTGTCACAGGAAACAACCTCTTTGAGAATATTTGTTGCCATGAAGCAAAATTCTTCCCAGAGTTTCTGGGAGAACCACTGCTTATAAATATGTCTTTATTCATTAGAGGCATAGAGTGTACACAATGTTGAATTGAAGAAAAAGTGATTAGAAAATCCAAATATTTTTGTTGGTTTTAAGTCCTGCACTCCACACTGGTGTAGAGCGGTGAATGAGAATGCATCTGCTAGCCACTTCCCTCCAAACTCACTAAAATGAGAATAGGATCAATCCTTGAAGAGTTAAGATGTTTGCTCAGCTTCATCCATTAGGTTTCTCTACTCAGCTTCCTCAAGTGAAATCAGCATTTTACTCTGTCAAGTTAGCCATATTCCTGTACTCTCAGTCTTTAAAGGCTATCTCCGACAAAATTGGTTTTGGTCTCAACAGACTGTGAGCCAGCCCATGGTGTTACTGGCAAAACATGGAATAACAAGAATTTGCAAGACTAAATTCATGTCATAGAAACCCTAGTTTGCTGACCTGGTTAGTAAATGAATTACTGGACTCCATTCTTGAGGACCATGAAATTGCTCTATTTTTATACCTATGATAGATATGACACCAAATTGCAAAACTTCTGTCATTTCTTATATAGTATTTGTCAGAAGTAACATCCCCCAAGTAAAGACCCATTCAGCTCAATGAGGACTTTGATATTAAAAGCAGTATGAATCATCTAATATGTGAAATGACTTTGACAAATTGAAAAAACTAAGCACTGCGTGAGACTGAAAAGGCTCATCACTCTGAGTGATTAAGGTGATGGTATTACTTAAGATAAATTGAACTGTGAACATCCTTAGAGATATTGTCAAGGAACTAGCAATCAATCCTTCTCTATCCCCATAATACACTTTTTATTTATTGTATTACATAGTTGATTTCATTGTAATATTTTCATTTTATTTGGGTTTTTTGGTGATATCACATGAACAGCATAATTACAGTGGTTGAAAAAAGCAGTTTCCTGTCATACGCCATTGCAGCATGAAAGTTGTACTTAGAATAAGCTGTAAATAGATTAAAAGTTGTGCAACCGTAAAGGTTCTGTGCAGTAATTTGCTCAGAAAGATGCCTTAGTAAGGGGTGCAGTAGAACAACCTTTAATTGTCCAAATATGCTATATGCAAACTGATGACTGGTTCCTCCAGGCTAGTACCACACTAAACATGGATGTAGGCTGTTTTCTTCAGACACAGCTACTTAAAACAGACTTTGGGCCCAGGAGTCTTTTATATTTTTCTCCCTCTCTCTTTACCCCCTTTCCCTCTCACCCAGGGCCAGTTACACCAATCCTTCTCTGGTTTGTGCATGTAGAACCCAGCTGGTCCTTCACAAACCAGAGATGGAATACAAGAGCTCAGTACACAGCCACAGAGAGATCACTGCAGCAGTAAGGTTTTAAGTCCAGGTGTATGAAGTGCCCTTGTCTCTTTGTCTTTCTTAACCAAATGTCAGTTTGAAGGAAATTTAATCGGTTTCAAATACAAAACTAGGCTAAGTTTTTCAGAACTTACATGTTGGAGATGAAACAGAGATGTCCTTGTTTCCTCTTATCCCTTGCAACAGCGCTTTCCAGTGCCTGATTTCACTTCTATATTTAGTGACACCTTCAAAATTAACTGTCTTCATGAACTTGGCATCAGTACAATTCATAATCTTAAGAGGTCCTAGCATGAGTGTTCCTCTTTGTACCTTGTTACTCCTCAGAAGTAAACACAATACATTTTATTAGATCAGTGCCCTGTCAGATGCTGAGTGCTCTCCTTTCCAGAAAAAAAGTAAAGGAATGAAGGAATGGAAGTGTCCACTTCTTTCTGGAAACCTTCAGAACATCTTAAAATATGGCTTACCAGGTTTCTTTGATTTCTAGATCCAGTTTCCATGTTAATTTGTAGAACTGTTAAGCTTAGATCAGCTTCACTGTGAAATATTTAGCCTTTACTGACTGACTTGAGGTCGAGTTCTGCTTGTCTCATATTGACCTGCAGATGTGCACAAACACTGATAAATTCATCTTTCAAAGGAGCTGTTTGCCTGAGTTCCCAGTAGCAAATGGTGGTGCCCTATTAAACTGGACTTGCATCATTTTTGAGTTCAGACTAAAGGCACTGCCATGGTTACTGCAGTGTTCATGGAGTTCTCTCATCCATGTTACAAAGCTTTAATCTTTTGCAAAGGTTATTTCATGAATCCTTTTCCCTGGTTCTCTGGAACTGGAAGAATGGATAGTACTTCCTATGCGTCTGCATAGGATGGATGCATCAATCAGTTCAAACACTGGGGTAACTTTGTTACAACAAGAAAAGTCTGTTGAACAGTTGAAGGCATGGATTCACTTGCAATGAGCCAGCAGACCCACTGTTAAGAGGAAGTAAGCTGATCCAAAATACACAGGCAGAGCAGATGTTCCTTGCTTATTTGTGTGAAAAATGGGATGAGATCCCAGGGCAGCACAGCTACAACACACTGGGCTGCCTGTTACCCAAACAAGAGTGTAAGGTGCCCAGCTTGGAGGTTGTTTATCATCATAATGCAGAATTATCAGGGACATGTAAAGTGCAGAAGATCTCCCATCAGGAGATGACAGCTCTGTGCTGCAGTTTTGGCACAAGCTAACTACAGGACTCATGTAGAGATGGACTTGATGACTGAGACTAAACAGAGTCAAATGATTTGCCACTGATGAAGTTTTAATGTAAATAATCTTCCCTGGTGCTGGGAGCATAGATGGAAGGAAAGAAGTATCAGTGCAGCACTCATCTCTCATTCATTTTCAGCTGTCATAAACTGCTCTGATGTCTGGTGGAGGACTCATTGACACACGGGAGACTCAAACAGAGCTTTGGATTACAGAAAGGTGATCACTGATACATCCATTTTGGCCAGGTCCCAGGGTCTGTGCCCCTAGAATGGCTCAGCAGTGAATTATGATGCTGGTGAAAAACAAATTTTACTTGTTTGTTGAAAAATGTTGAGGTAGAATTCTGTAGCATAAAAAAAGCCTCTCCAAGCAGTGCTGGGTTTGCTTCTCAGTTAAATTGCAAATGTCTTCTTTTTACTGTTTTTCAACATGCTTTTCAAGTCATGCTCTTGAATTTGGATGCAATTCTAGGGAGTGATGTTTGAAATTAAATTCTCGGCTCTCTGAGCCTTGTCATAGCTCTGACCCTCTACTAGGCAGAGGAGAACATGCAGATGGGCTGCAGACACCTGCCATTTGAAAGCCATATCAGTGAATCCTGTGATACCCCACTTCTTCCCTGATGGGACTTCTCTTCCTGAGCAATTCCCTACTGTCTTTCTTGTTGACCAGCCACATTCAGCTGAACATCATCTAAGCCCTCAAGAGGTGGGCTGATACCTCCTCAGTCAGGATGGTTATCTGAACTGCTCTGCCCTGAGATCCTTAACATCCTTTCTGCTTCAGTTTTCCTGCAGCAGAAAGTGGAGGATCATGCTTTCCAACTTTCTTGAAGTAAAGAGGGTGACAGGGTCCTCTTGTTACCTTCCCATTATGTAGGAGAGACACTTTATCAGAACTAGATAGCTGTAGCCAGATGGACCCTGGTGCAGCTGCGTGGAAGTTGTTGAAGACTGTCATTAACCGGAGAGGGAGATAGATAGGTAAGAGGAACAGAGTGTACCTGGACAAACTCATGCTTTCCCTCCTAGTCATTGATCCAGAATAGGGGGAGCTTGAATAAAGGGTGATTGCTGTTTTTTCCTTGAAAGTCTCTTAAACAAATTGAGACACAATGAATAGAGGTGCTCATTGCATTTGACCGACTGTGTAGCAGCACCAGCTGCACCCAGCTGGCCTCCTAACTACAGTAACAGTTACACTCCCTCCTTTTCTGCAACACTTCATTTGCAGCCTTGTCTGAAATTTTTCCCTTCTGAAGGACAAGGGAAACAGCACAGTTTGATGGGTTTAGTGCTACACAGTCCAGGCAAGTGAGACCTGTGGAAATTTTGTACTCTGTTAGCAGTAACAAAAGTGCTCTGTTGTCTCCTTTACCAGTAATCTGATTCATCAGGAATAAGTGCCTTCACTTTCTGATTGGACTCATGATTAGCAGCCTGTGAAAACAGGATGGGACTGACATTGCTGTTTCCACACTGCTGAGGCAAAGGGCAAGCCTCCAACCCCCCCAGATTTACATGTTAAAAAGAAGCAATACCAATGGGAACTATAGGGAAGTCTGGTTTACTTGAGATTGCAGTCAAGTGCCATTATCCAATGAACAGACACAATTTTATTAGTAGTTGTGCTGAGTCTACAAACACTGTCATGTAGTTGTGTTAATATGAGAAATTTTGGAAAGTATTCTCTGTAGAAAGTACTATTCATGGTGCTGTTACAGCATGAAACATGCTTCATTAGCAACAGTATCAGTAGTAGTACAGGAACTAATATGATTGCTTTAACAAAGTTTTCAGGAGATTTAAATACTATTTTTTAAAGAAGGGTGTACCTTGACACTGCTCGTAAGGAAAGCAAACAGTGAACTTGAAGCTGTTTCCCACTTTGCTGCAGAAGACATACATAAGTCAAACTGGAATAACACTAGAAGGAGGCAGATCCCTCTGTCTTTGTACCTGCTACTCTTCTGTGGCAGCAGGTGTTAGGTTAGCACCATCTGAAAGAAGCAAAAAACGGCCATGACATTGCATGGAAAAAGGTTCCTGTTTCTGGCAGAAAAAGATCAAGCTTAAGGAGTGAACTTAAATATCATGCAGTGCAGTAAGGTATCATTAAATGACCAAGTTGGCTCCAGCCACTTTCTGCTTGAGTCAGCTGTCCTGCTGAACACACACATGTGTCTTTTTTTACAGCATTTTGGAATATTATAACTTAATTCACAAGCTCCCTCTGCTGGGCTTCCAGCATAGGAGACTAATGGCAAAGCTCCTTTTGCATTACTTGTAAACTGAAACATTTTTTTCAGCTTATTTTTGACACTTTCTGTAGCATCAGAGAAGGAGTATAATCAAATTAATGTCAGTTGCTTTTTAGAAGGCTGACAGATTTGATGTGTTAGATGCACAATATTTTTTTTTTACATGCATAGAAGGCTTTTTCCATAGTAATGTAAGAGTAATTACCTCCTAAAAGTACTGATGCATATATAAAAAGATTACGATATTTGGCATTCAGTAATGCCTTCTATTACTTACACACAGGAAAGAGCTCTAAGAAAATAAATACAGATCTTTTAAATGAGTTAGTGACATGGTCTAGCTGATATCATGGTGTTGGATCATAGTTTGGACTTGATGATCTTGGAGGTCTATTCCAGCCTCAGAAATACTGTGATTCTGTGAATTAAGAGATTACAGTCCTCAAATATACTCAATTCAGTATGCAGTTTTATGTAGCAGTGGTTCTCAAAAAGCAAATCATAAGCCACGGGGCTTGTAGCAAGCCTTCAGAAGAATGAATAACATGCTCAAAATGTTATAGCAATCAGAAGCAAAGAAGAGCTGGTCCTGCTTCTTTCTTCCTCATCTTCAAGGTCAAGATTTCTGTCTACAGTTTTTGAAATGTATCTAGGGCCTGGCATTGTCTTAACCAATATATTACAAAATCTTTATTTGTAGATTAAAAGGAGTTGTGAAATTATTTACTTCCAACTAAACAATCTCAGGTTGAGAAAAACTGCTAACAAGAAAAAGCGATGGTGTTCTGTGATTGCTTTAGACATAGCACTTCCTTGCTGACTTTAACAAAGATGTACTGAATAAAGTACCTGCCTTAAATAATTCACAGATTATGGGAGAAAGCACATTGTCTGCAATGGCAGCAATTACAGGGGCTTTTTTTACTGTAAGTAGGGCTCCTAGGCAGAGGCAGCAGTACAAATATTAACTATTCTAGAGATGCTTAAGTGTTGTGTTTAAAGTAAAAGGTATATGGGAATGCAGCTGTCACTAGTGTGAGTGCAAGAGCTATTTAAAAGCACACAGTGTCACTGGGCAGCAATTTAGAACAGAAAATAAGACAACTTCACCAACCAATTGATAGGGGAATTGAAGGGGAATGCATCTATTCCAAACTTCAGTCTAGAGAGGAGACTAAAATGCTTTTAATGTGATAGGATAGGTTGTGGTGTCTTTCAGAGTACAAAAGGATTTAGCTGAAATATTAAACTACCAGCAGGACATCTCTTAGTGTCAGTAGTCTTTTAGCTAAGTACTGATGTGATAAAGACCAATTTTACCTGATCTGTAGTCAGCTCACACTAAATGACATTCAAGAAGTTTCTCAAAAAATGTAGCTCTCTTGAGCATGAAATTTTTTTCAGGGTGGCATATTCTCATATTGGCTTTATTCTTCATCAAAGCATCTGACAGCTTTCACCAGAGGACGTGATATCAATATGCAATTTATCCTTTCAAAGCCTTTGGGATGATCAGTCTATTTCTTTGCCATCCCTAATTAAACATATTGCTTCAGTAATTCCCAGGGGCAAGGAGACATTGTGACTACACTGAAATGAAAGTGAGCTTTGTAAAAAACATGGATACACCGTCTGTGGTTATGATTAATATATTGAATGCTTGTTGTTTTGGTCGTAAGTTTTTAGCTGTGTTATTAAAGATACAGTGAAGGAGCATACAGAGACTAGCCACAGATTTTATTTCTTGGAAAGATGAAAGAAACCTGAGGAGGTTTGAACACAAATTTGATTGAAGTAAAATGCAGCAAGACGATGGAAATCTTAAGTGTGATCTCTGATCATTCAGCCTTTGGAAGGCCACTAATAATGACAGTAAGTGAGGGTCTCTGTTTCAGCCAACTGTTTCCTAGAATAAAGGTCAAATACAAATGATTCATATTTAAGTTTTTTGGGAAATGGGCAGCAGCCCTACAGTGACAGTGAATTGAGGCTTTTGATAAGAGATATTTGGAGTCAGCACAAAAATTTTCTCATTTAGCTATTAGGACACATCTACCTGCTATCTACTGTCATTAAGCAGGTCAGCCCAAGTGGCCAGAGAGAAGGTTGCTTTCAAGACATACAGGTTACTTTCTCTTCCATTATCTTTGGTAAGGTTGAAGTAGCTCAGGATGGGTTGATTTCTATCATCCGTTCTAATCATGATTTTAAATAAATATTTTTCATCCCACTTTGCATGTAGACTTTTTTTGCATTCTGAAAAAGAGGAGTTACTCATTAACATATCTCATTATGCCAGCCAGAAGGGTATACTATGAATACAGTTAAGCAATCATAGTGCTTACGTGTTTGAATTTTTGCACTTACTTTATATTAAAAAATGGTGAACAATGCATTTCTTGCTGTCTGATTCTATGGATTTGGGTAGGATTTTAAATCCGTTCAAAATACACAATCAGTGTTTTGAAATTATTAACTCAATTTAAAAAATTACATGCACCAAACATAAAAATAAGATTGGCAAAACATGGTTTGTAGTGAAAGCCAGCTGAACCATTACATACAGAAAATTAACTGATTATGATTTTTCTAATCAGCCTGCCTTTGCCTTTCAGAATTCCAACTAGAAGACCTTATCCTTCACATTTATTTTTAAAGGGTTACCTTACTAATCATGTTACAAAGTACAGAATCTGGAGGACTAGGTCGCAGACTACAAGACAGGTAGAATGAGAGCTCCAGCTCCAGAGAGAATGCAGTATGACTCACGGTGTCACTGATCCCCTTGTTTACTTAGGATTTAAACCATTTCTTTAAATTCAGTGAAGCTAAACCAATTCATTTAAAAATTACTGGAAGTGAGTGAAGTCTCCAGATGTTAACGGCTTATTTACTTCTACTGCAGTAACATTACAGAACGCTAATGAAGATCAGAGGTAGGTTATTCTCCAGGTTGTACAAATATCAGTCATTTGGAGCAGCTGTAAAAAAAATCCCTTGTTGTCAGGGTAGAAGGAAAGATAGACAAACAAGATTTTTCAGCCATTAGTTTTCAGTCAGGTTCTAAGTGACATTCATTATCTGTAGCACGTTTTACATGCCAAATGAGAGAATGTAGTTTATAACAGATGTTTTCTCCATATTTAACAGTATTTTTTAAACTTGAAGAAGAAATTGTAAATCCTACGGTAATGCAAATTATCTTGATGTTCCAATTAGTCTTAGGATTACTGTTTATCTTGTCAAGGCTATTTCTACAACTTTTTTCTTTTTTTCTGCCTCATTTTGCCTTTTTTCTTGTCTCAGTTCTGTTTTCATAAGCTGAAAGATACTTTTGCAAAGTATGGCTGCCAAACAGGTTTTCCTCTAAAGCCAAAACACTATTTAAACTGGTTTTTTTTAAAATGACCTAGGTATTGGTCCATAATGTACAGATGTAGCTGACACAGAGGAAACTGGAAATGATTGCAGTGAATTGCATTAGAGCTGTAGTTGAAACCTGTAAAAACAATTCCTCACTAAATGCTTTAGGTCAGTAGCTTGGAAATGTTAATGTCTGGTGAAATATATGATTTGTCAATCTTGATTATTTTTGACATCATTAAGAGTAAGGAATTAGTGATTTCTTAAGGCTGCATTAAAGGCAGCATTGACATGTTCATGATGATAAAGTCCATAAACATAGCTAGCTTCTCTTCTTAGAAACCTGTATTGCACTTCATTTTTCTTAGAATTTTCTTGAGTTAAGAAGGTCTGATTCTTTTACTAAGATATTTCTGAACCCACATACGTAGTACTGATTTTCAATAAAATTTCGTACCTTCCTTACATCCTCTTTTATATTGTTTGAGAAAAGTCTGTCTAGCTCAGTATGTCCCAGTAAAGCCTGTAACATTTACTTCTCTAGGTCTATTTTCCTTTTTCTTGTCCTAATGTCTCTTCCTCCAGTGTGGAGGCTGTTGTTCTGCAGCTTGCCTGGTGCTTGTTGTCAGCTTCCATCAGACTGATGGATGTCTGAGAATGAAAGGCAGGAGCTCTTAAGTGGGTCTCTTTTCACCTTATCTGAGCAGATAAAGATTTGACATTCAGTTTCCTGAGACAGGATGAAACTCTGTTTTTGAGAAAAGTTATGCAAATTCACTCTTTTATATAAGAAGCTGTTAATAACGGTGTGCATTACAGTGCTCACTAGATTAAAGGCAGTTCTTTGTCTTGTGCACCAGCAAAAAAGCAGTGTCTTGAAAAATGTCTGAAGAGTAAAATTATTGTAATAGACGATGTTTGTTTTGATGCTTCTGTTTAGGTGCTGACTGCAGCACAGATAAAATCAATTTGCACAGCCATACTAGAATCAGGAAAGCAGTATGCGGTGAAGAAGAGGAAGCCCTTCCCACTCATGTATTCCTACTATGGAACGGAGTATCTTGGTGAGTAAAACGCACTAGCTACTATGAAAGTCATGCTGCATGTAGACACTGAGCCAGTAGATGCTTCAGAAATTAAATATGTAAAACATACAGTGTGGGATTTCTCCTGAGTTGGGACCATCCAATCATCCTAAATCTGCTAAGTGGGACTGAGGACCTGAAAGGAAGGACTGATGTTGCCTAGCAGTGCGAAACACAATGGGTGCTGGTGCTGCAACAGGCGAGCAACAGGCAGCAGCTTCATTCCCTCTTCTCCTTTCTGCCCTGGTAAATCTGCCTTTGCCAGATGGAGGCAGTGGGAGGTGTGCTGACCATGCCTCTGTGGAGAAAGTTACCAACGAGGACTGTCAGGGCCACGCAGGGTTTTCCAGAGCATTTCTGACTGTAGCAGTGCAACTCAGTCATATGGTCAGCTCCTACCCATCACAGGCAGTTTACTTGGAGCTTATCTGAAGCAGTGGTGAAGGGTCATTGAGCAGGTCCCCAGTGGTGTCCTCAAGGTACAGTATCACAGTGCAGATAGCATGAGATCTCTGCAGGGAAGCAGAGGGAGAAGTCACTGAATTGTGGTTCTCCACGGACCCTGGCAGGTACAAACAATTCTTGTACTGAACTTCATGTTTTAGCTGACTGATACCGTCAGTAAGTAACTTGGAATCCCATTTATGATCCATTTTCAATCTGGGTTCAATGGAGACTTCAGGATACTAGTCCAGATTCAGTTGTGTGTCAGGAAGAATAACGTATTGAAACAGTATTTAGTTGAGGTTCAGGGTAACTTCACACAAAGTTTCAGTCACATCAGAGTGAGAGCAGATGAAGTTCATACATAGATTTGCTTAGCTTGGGGAACTGGAAAAAGCAGAAGTAGTAACAAATCATAGCACCTGTAAAGCTTTATTCCAAGAACTATTGTAATATGTATAAAGAAGACAAAAGAGCCATGGACTTGACAAGGAAATCAGTCCCAAGAGATAGGAGTAGGATCTAAGCCTACCCTCTCCTTTTGACTGTTTCTGTTCTTTGCAGGTGCAGCACATGGGCTTTCATCAATCCTTCAGATGTTGCTTTCCTATTACGAGTACCTGCAGCCAGCAGATCAGGAGCTTGTGTGGCAGAGTGTTGATTTTCTTATGGACCAAGAACAGAACAGCAACTGGCCTCCTGAGCTGGGAGAGACAATTGAGCGGGAGAATGAGCTCGTACACTGGTGTCATGGAGCTCCAGGTTCTTTTCCCATTGATGCTATGGATAGCCAGATGTTGACCCCATTGCTTTTCCATGTTAGGTGATTCCATGTAGAAGATAATCTCAGGTTAATTTTGACCGGTTTTGACATTTTATGAGAGGCAGACAAACTATTTAAGCCTTTTCTTCCAGTTAAGAGAGTTGTGTTTGTTGCTGAAGAAGCTGGAAGGATAGGCATATTTTCTGCCTTAGAGGTCTAGGTGATCACAGCTGAAGGAATTCCGTTAATCCTGAACTATGTGTTTTCTGCTCTTGCTCCCTTTCCTGTCAAGACCTCCAAGAATGGTACAGCTGCATCAAAAGACAGCATATTCTGGATAGAGAAATAGTGTGTGAAAGAACACAGAAGCAGACACATCTATGAGTTTTGGGAAGGCCTTCACAGTAGCTTTTTTTCCCTGCTCCTTAGAATCAAAGTTTAAGCTATACTTATTACTTGGATAATGCATACATTTTGACAAAAATAGTTTCATGTGAAGGGAAGTTTATACGCAAGAGGCATTTTATCTGAAAGTCACCCATATAAAACTTCTTTTCAGAGAGAAAGAGAATCAATCCTTAGTTTGGTTTCCTGAGGTAAGGCTGATGTCTGTCCATTCAGAATCTAAGCCTATACCTCAGCAATTTTGGCAAGTAATGCTGTATATTGAGATTGCTTTTTTTATCCCCAGGTATAATTTTATGGCTAACTAGTCATATTGGCTTGGTAACATGAACCTAGAAGGCTACAGAAAAAAACTTACTTTTCTTAAAAAACATCTATGACCACTGATGCATTGCTTTTAAAGGTGTTCTATTTAAATTACAAAGACTATATTATAATTAAGATCCTTTAAATGTGCTTTCTGCTGATGTATTGTCTTTTTGTTGATATGATTAAGGAACAGGTTTCCTGCTTTCACACTCTAATGAAATGAAGTGAAAACAGCTTTTGCTTACACATCTCTTATTTTTAAGAGGAAAAAATTACTTCTACAGCATGGCTGGCGTAGTGATGAAACCTGAAGGGAAGATGCCCTCTTTGTTTCAGTATCTTGAGAGTGGCCTTTGACTTGGGTTTAACTGTTAGTGGAGACATAGGCAGTGAGATTCAACTGAAGAGACAAAATCCCAAACGGCATAAAGAAGTTACTTTAGGAGTCATTTAGAGACATGTAAAATCATTAAGTGTTACCATTCTTTTTTCAGAAGATCCTGTGTCCCACCACTGTTCTTGGGTAATAATGCACATGTAGTTTACGAGGACACTTTTCATCTACTTCAGTGTATATTAGATTCAGACCCCAAATGAGCTACTTTAAACATTTCCTTGGGTGCTTGATTTGGTTACACGTCATATGCATTCTTTTAAGGTTATAATGAACTGAGCTGTGCAGTGCTCTGTTAAAGATTATGATTAAAATAAGCCAAGGAGCTTTTTTTTTTTTTTTTAACAGAAGTTAGTATGCAGAACTGTTTATAACTAGAATAAAGCAGCATGGACCCCACTAAGAAAAAAAGAAAAAGCAAGTTTCTTTTTCTTACTCAGTAAAACATTGTATTTGTTGCCAGTGTAAGGAATTAGCTTGCCCATACTCAGGTTTCTGTCAGTGTAAATAGGTGAGGTGAATGGGGATTTGAAACCCATAGAAGGCAGTGCTGAGAGTTTACTGCTTTAAAGGCAAAGATGTGATTACTGTTTTAAATTGGTAAAAGACTAGGAGTGATGGAATAAACTCTGAAATTCAGTAATGCATTGAAAACATTGAAAGTGGTGTTGTCACAGGGAGTGGCTAAATACATCTTAATAGTATGCTTTTTAGCATATACCATATACTCTCCCCTCCTTACGTAGCATATAGATATGTAACACTGACGTGTGTAGAGCATGAGACTGCAGTTTTTTAGTGTATCTTTCTTTTCTTCTGTCTTTTACAAAGTCCTTGGTCTACTTATTACAAAATACAATCTCACTGCTGTTTTCCTAGGCATTGCATATCTATTTGCCAAAGCTTACCTGATTTCCAAGAAGCCTCAATATCTGGACACTTGTATCCGCTGTGGAGAGCTAACTTGGCAGAAAGGTCTGTTGAAGAAGGGACCTGGAATATGCCATGGAGTGGCTGGTAGTGCTTATGTGTTCCTGCTGCTGTATAGGCTCACTGGAAACTCAAAATACATATACAGGGCACAAAGGTTAGCATTTCTACCTTTCTGGATTCGGGGTAATACTGGAAAGTTTCAGGAACAGTTATAAAGCTGCTCAGAGCCTGTTGTGATTGCCACCCTTGGGCGTAACCCAAGTGTTTAAGCCTCAGGTACAATTCTAGTTCTGAGTCGTGGAGCAGGTGCACTCTGCGGCGAGCCCTGCAGTCCTGCACCCAGGCTGTCAGACACAGGAGAAGCATCAGGTTCTCCTGGTCTCCCTCCCTCCCTGCCTGTGAGCCTGTGCTCCTTCAGAGAGAAGCAGGGTGGATGGGGAGGAACAGCACACATCCAGGTTTCATCCTGAGGTCAGAACAGCCAGGTTGTGTACCCAAGTCCAGGAGCAGACTAAAATATGTTTGTTATATTGATTTGTTCTGATTTTCAGAGCATTTAATGCTAGCCATGAAAAATAAGTGCACGACCTGCTTTGCTGTTATTTTAGTGGGTTTTAATTTATCATTCCCAGCTTTAGACAGTTTGACATTGTGCTGTTTGACTTAGCTAGTGGGGTTAATGACATTTTGTCCTAATGGAAATTCTGTCACAGTACTGCAGTTATCTTAATTTGATTTCTGTAACATAGTATATATGTTTGAAAAGATAATATTCAATGTTTGTTGCTGTTTTCCTTACACAATAGAATAATGAGGAGAAGTGGTATAGTAATTAGGGTGACTTATTTTCAGATGTTTGCTTTGAAGTGAGAACATTTTATTTGTTTAGTTATTTCAGCATTACAGAATTTGTTGCATTGATGCAAAATACTGCTTGCAATCTGCAGAAATAAAAAAGTTAAGTTATTAAAAAGTACTTTAATAATGTGTCTCATAGAAATCAGAAAAGGTTTATAAATCTCAAAGGAGCACAACACGTGCAGTTTGCAAAGGTTTGTCTTTTCTAGATCTCATGGACCTCAGTTTATCATGGAAATTGGAGAATGTTAAATTTCCACATAAGGTTAAACAATTAATATTCTACTTTTATTTATTATTGAATGTTATAAAAATGATGCTTTCAAACAACAAGTAAGTAGACATACAGAGACACCAGGTAATAACAAACTCTTTTTTTTCTTTTCCTGTTTTTTAGGTTTGCAGAGTTCTTATTTACAGAAGAATTTAAGGCTGGTTCCCGGGCATTAGAAAGTGTATATAGTCTGTATGAAGGCTTCTCAGGAACTGTGTGTTTCCTGACTGACTTGCTGCAACCCAACCAAGCTGAGTTTCCTCTCTTCAGTGTCTTTGTCTAGAAAGTAACATTCTCCAGGGCCACATCCCAGTGGCAATGGGAGAGGGCACTGTGGTTTCACTTATTTGTCAGGAGAGGCTATTTACAAAACAAGCCAGTGGTACCACTAATGCTAGCCTTAACATAGCTGGGAGTCAGGTGAAAAAGAAAATACACTGGGGCTTTGGGAGGGAAGTGTGTGGTCAAAAAAAATTGAGTCAGTGAAAAAAAAAAATGGGGGAAGTGATTGAATCTGACGAGGTAGATATTTACCTGTAATAAGAAGCCAAATCTAATTATTCAAGTGAGAGAGGAAAGGGTATTATCAAAATTTTAATTTGGTGGTTACGCAGGAGAAAGAAAAAAAAAAAAAAAAAAAAGGAAGGTAGAATTACAAGCACATGCAGAGAAGAAACAGTGATGCTTCTAGTAGGTTTTAAAAAGAGACCTGCAAAAACAAGTCTTCATGCAGCGATGCACTTACTGGGGAGGGTGTTGTAGACATGTCACTGCACTGCACAAAGGCAAAATCTGGGATTTTTTACTTAAACCACATCTACTGGTTCTAGTACCATGTATTAGAAATGTCTGTGTCTCAGAGCGCTGTCTTCTTCATATTCATATAATGGCAGTTATGTAGATAGCTGTATATTCAGCCTGCAGTTTCATGGGTTCATTTCAGCTACTGAGGTTTCATGTGTGTAAATGAGAACTGAGTTTGACCGTTCCTTTCAGAACTCATTTTGTGGTGAGGAGCTGGTCTCCTTACTGATTTACTGTAACCATGTCACTTCTTGTCAATACTTTCCCTGTCATGGGGAAGAGAATGGAGCCATTGGGAAGACTCAGATTAAAAAGTTCTGTAGCAAAGATACAGCAGGCAGATGCTTTCTTCACAGCACAGCATTATTAGATAGTTATTGTTCAGTGACACAAAAGCTTCCTTTAAAAATTAATTACTTACAGCAGCATTTCTGAACAATAACATACATATTTTAGAGAGTGGAAAATCTATTTACCTTGATGAATATGTTCACTAGAAGCCCTGCAAACTGAATGCAAACTTTGGATGGCACACTGATCTTAAGAAAAACCTGATAACAAAACTCTGAATTTCTTCTTTTCCTGGTTAATAAAATAATATATATGACCAAATTATTTTTAGCTATAGAAAGAAATTGCTCAACACTAGTTGCACTAGCACTTAAGGTTGTAATATATACTGTTTTATATGTATTATATATATGACGTGGTACTCAAAAATTAAAGAAAATGCTAATGTAGATTTGTACTAAAAAACTGTAATATCAATATCAGTATTTAAAATTTATTTACTAATTATTTATTATTTATTTATATGGGAATAATGTAATGCAATTACCTTAAAGACAGATTGGGAACACCAGTATGTCAAAAATCTTAATTTAGGGTAAAAAAATCTGACCTACATGCACTGCCAAACAATGCAGTCTCTCTTCCTGCATTCTCAGCTGGAGGAGATTACAATTTCTTTATTTTTAATGCCTAAAGGATTAGAGTTACCATTTAATTCCAGTGGGCCTTGATCAGACTATAAGTTGGAGCCAGGTCATGCAATCCTTCTGCACTTTAATGTAATAATCCCATTCCTACTCTTGCCACTTATTTTAATGAGATGGCTTGCATTATTATGAGCTGCAGATTAGAATTTCTGCTATTTTGTCTTGCACTGTGCAGCTCTAATTAATTACTTAATCATAGGAGTTACCATATTTCATTGGTGAATAAAGCAATGCAGTTCTGTATCAGTTCTCAATCAGAATTGAGGAATTTTTTGGTGAATGGACACATTGAAATTCAATATCTCATAGTTATGTGTTTATTATTTGTGGGATAAAAGGTCTTTTAAAAAAGCCATTAATGTCACTTACTTTGTTACTCTGAGCAGTGTGACATGTATATGTAGGAGGCTGTAATTCAGAGGGAGGGAAACATGAATCTAAAACAAAAAGCCAACGGAGATGTGCATGTGCTCTGCCCAGCCACGCTGAAATGCTCCTGTTAGATCAGAACAGAGTCAGTTATCAGTAGTGAAGATCCTAAGTTCAGGAGAACTTTTATTGCTTTCTGTATTGTGGGTGGCTCATGTATTTCATAACTGGAACCTTTCTAATCAAAAGTTTAAGGAAGGTAAAACTTGGCCTATCCACTTTTTCCCTCTGGTGAATTGCTTTTCAGTCTCAATTTATATTGTAGGGTAGTGTCAGTCAGCTGAAACATGTAAGTAATATTTGTGCCATAGCATTTAGATTGCTAATGCAACTCTATTCTGTCTTACTGTAAGACGGAGAAACAGATTCTGCCATGATCTAGACTCAAGCTGTTGCAATCCTACTTTTATTGCAAATCCTTTCATTTAAAGATGCAATCATAAAACAAAAACACCTACTGTTTTGACAGCTGCACCATCAAAAGAACCCAAACAACTCCAGAACTAAGCCTTAACAGAATCTACGCATATCAGAAGAGTAATCATGACCTTCTGATTTAGTCCCCAGTGTCTACTTTTTAATTATCAGTGGGCCACAACATTTAGTTGTTTCCAATTAGTTATTTCTCAGGAGATGCTTGAAGAAGAAAAAAAATTGCCAAAACCTTAATAAATCCAGAGCACAATGAATCATTTCAGTAACCTAAGTCCTGACCAAGTCACGAATGCTTGTACTGTAAGATACAACACATGTATGCTAAAATTTCCCATAATAGCAGTAGATAAAATCACTCCATTTTATTATGCTTGACTTCCAGTGGTTGTGTTTGCATTTATCTTTTCATGTAATTCTTCATAAATGGCAGGAAATATACATTAAGAACTCAGTGTTAGTTTTCTAGTAGTTTTCCCTCTGTGTCTCTTTGTAGATTTAATTCCTTCCAATTTATATTCAGTGGAGATTCTGATCTGCTCTGTGTTTTGCTAACAGCACCTGCAAAACACATCTTCCGTCTCTGCAACCATTCTCTGTATATGAAGCCATGCATTTGGCTTCATTTGATACTAATCCTGTGAGAAAGAAAATTGTAATTTGATTAAGAGTTAGTCCATTCAACAATAAGAAAACCCATGCAACAGCCCAGTTTTCAAAATGTAGATCCTGGACATCTCTCTGCAAGTTATGAAAGTACAGCAGTTACGTCAGCAAGGGCAGAAGAAAAACTTCATTTACCAACACTTAGGATCGGTAAGAGCAACATAAACACCCAGTCTCGTTGGATACTTCTTGTAAAATCTTGGAGCCTAATTATTCATGTGTTTCATCAGACATGGGAGTTTGAGCTCATTCTCAGAGCTCTGTGGCTTTTCTCACCTGACCTAGCTGGGTTAAGGTGGCTATTAGGTGTTCTGTAGTCACACCTTCTGAACACAGTGTAAATATACCCCAGGGCTTTTCTGAAAATGCCAGTCATTAAATGTGCAGGTTTTTTAAATCTCTTCCCTCCTCTTAATTGTCTATCTGCTTTTGTTTTGTTTTGTTTTGTTTTGTACTGTACATGCTGTTACATACGTGCTGTTGCAACTTTTACTTGTGGCTTTTAAGACATTGACAGGGAAGCAACCTGATCAGAGCTGTCAGCACTTTTCAGAGTAATAAAAAGGTAAGGTCCTTTGAGTTCTTTCCTTACTGCTTCAAGAAAACCATCATGTAACCTTTGCTAGACATTCTCAGTGGGATGCTGTCTCCTCCTACTCCTGAATCAGGCCCCAATAGACTGAAAAATTGTATTGCTGAACAGATTCTGCCATGGTGCTGTTGACAAAAACTGTGTTACCAGAAACTTTAGAAGCCTCTTTCAAAGTATAAAACACAAGTTACTATGTCACATTTGCACATTAGTTTCTTGACTGTGCTTAGTTTCTAAAGTGTAGGCAATAGGAATATAAGTGTTACTATAGTATTTCTGATTATGCTGTTAAAGCAAAAAAGATGCATTGTGTGGGTATTGGTGCTTATTTGTGATGTACCTGTGTTTGTATGGTGCTGTTTGTGAGTAAATCTGTAGATTACAAATAAGTTTAAGTATCTATATACTATCCATGGCTTTCAGTAGTTCATCCATAGATTACTGTCACAGAATAATTTTGAGGGCAACTAGATCTGTCATGTCCAGACTTAGTGATCTCAGGATTCATAGAGCCAGATGCATTACATTTCATCAACAGTACAGTCCCAACAAATAGATCTTATTTTTTTTGTGCTACTCACAACATCTTAGCATGATAATGTGTTTATCTTGTGCCACTGCTTTCAATATCTGCGTTGTTTGCATCAGTTTCTTTGCCTTTCCCAACCTATGAATAACTTCAGAAGACTGAAGCAGCAGCCCAGGTCTTTTGTTCTTAAAAATAAAATTGATAAATTTTGCTTAAGAGGGGTGTTTCGTTTATTTGCATTACATTATTTTAGACTCCCAGGTTGTCTCTTCTCACTGGCTCTGCTATTTCCCATGTGCTAAGGAAAAATCATTATGCTGTATAACAACTGTCACTGATGTTTTACATCATTAAATAAAACAAAGAGAGACTTTCTAGGGAGCATATTCACTTCTATAGTATCTCAAGTGTATTAAGACAATCAGAACAAAGTGAAATGGCTAAACATCCCAAAATGCACATTTAAATAGTTCTGGGAAATATGCACAAATGAATGCAAATAAAGTGGTCCCCCTTTTTTCTACTTGATGATATTAAATAATGCCACTTTGATGTTCTAATAATAATTATATGGACATTTAGAGAATATGATAGGAATACTGATTAAAAAAAAAAAAGTAGTTATCTGATGTATTTAGAAACGTGTGGAAAAAAACCAAAATGTAGGTATCTGATGTGTTTAGAAACATACAAGTGCAATGTGTGCAAATGGAAACTTCCATAAGCAATCAAATTTTTGTACTTAAATTGTTACCTGCATATACAGTTGCAGCATCTGCCAATATATTGCATGTTTTGTGCAAACAGTGACCTATTTTAACCTATGTGTGCATTTTGAAAGTATATCCTTGTTATTGGGACCTATAAGATCCACGGACAGAGTGTATCTCTGAGGTCTGACAAGTAAATCTCAGGTGCAGCAATCTTCTAACATACCTTGAATATTCACTGGCAATAGTGCATATTCTCATCTGTAGGAGGGTTAACATATCAGGAATAAGAATTGCCCTGTAGATTCTAAAGAGCAATCTTCCTGTGAAGAACTACACCGGCGAGCAATTGATGGCTAACAAGACAGCCTGGATTGCTCTGAGAAGACATTTCAGTTTTTATAAATACAACCTGGATTAAGTCATAAGCATCAGAGAGCTAAATTGAAAAGAAACACAAAAAATGATCAAAAATCACATTCCTGAAGGAACAACATACTTCAAAGCCATAAGCCAAAAATGCTCAGGGCCCACAAAACAATACAGCAATTTTGGGATGTGAACAGGCATTTTCCAAGAGAATAGCACAGTTTGCTTCATTGCACAGGTAGCAGTGCAGTGTGCACTGTACAGGTTTTAGCTGCAGTGAACAATGCTTCATTGCCATTATAGCAAAGTCACCATACACAGAAAAAAATCTGCCTGTGAAGGAGTTGCCTGTAGCTGAACCTACTGCCTGCTCCTATCATTTAATGGAAGTGATGTACACTATCTATGCTTAGGCAGTTTAAAAATATAGATCCAAGAAAGCCAACATGCACCAACTTTTCAATCTGCCTTTGAGTTACTAAACCTTCTGACTAATTTGTACTGTCACTGATATCACTGTTGATCCTGTACCCTGTATATGTAAAATTTTGCATCATGCTCTGAAAAAAAAAAAACTACCACAACAATTTAGCAATCTGCTTGAATATACATAAGGCTGTGTTTATTTTTAATACTTACAGGGGAGTCCCTTGACTTTGTTCATTGCATGACTCAAAGAGAAGGTGAAGGCATTCAGGTCAAGTACAGCAATACCAACTAGAATGGCAGAAATTTAATTAAAAACTCATTTTGCCTAGTGGTATAACGATATTTGAATAAAAGATACTTTATAATGCAGTGATATTTAGCAACAGCACTGCATGACTGTACAAGCATATTCCCCAGAAAATTTTATGTAGAAGTCCTGAAGTAGATTATATCCCATAGCAAATAGAAAACAAATCCTATTAGAACACTTATTTCTACTTCAGATAGAAGAGACAGGCTGTCTGACCAGAAACTGAACTCTGCTTCTATCTTCATTACTGTGGCCACACATGAGACAGGAAAGATTTCCTCTAACAATGGTCTGATTTTGCCACTGATTTGGTCTCTTGTGCTCTCGAAGGGCATGATGTGCCACCTGCTGATGTCAGTGGTGAATATCCACTTGATTTCAGGCATGCAAGGTTAGGTCTTTCCACACTTCCGAAATAGGGACAAAACTACACCATTCCAGTCCCCAAGCTTGCAAATTTTCCTTCACACATGAGTCCCGTGGAATTAATAAGGCTTGTTCGTACAGTAAGAGGAAAGCACTGGTGTTTCCATACATCGGGGCCCTATTTGATAGCTGTTAGCAATATACATGAGTGACAATACCGATAAAAAGTACAGGGAACTTAAATGGCATTATTTCATGTCTAGTTTGTGTTGGTGACACTTGGTTATTCAATATATTCCAACATACAGTGTTCATTTCTTGAGAACATGCCACACCCCACATTGGTTTCTCAGTGTAATTGCCATTCTCTGCCATAATATGGTACAGGCCCTTAGAATCAAGATGATTTGATTCTTTAGAAATGCACCTTATTGTTTAAAAGCAGGACCTCTGCTCTTCTGATGTTTTAAACACTGTGATCTTTCAAAATGTGTTTATTGTATTAGTTTTGTATTGTAGATTATGATGGAAACTAGATTTTATAGCTTTTTAAAAGCAGTGATAATACTAAGCTTCATAGTGGCAGAACAAACTGTGTATATCCATATTATGAATATTAAAGCTGTGATTATATTTTGCCTTAAATAAAAGCCCAACCTTGAACAGTATGATTTTTGCATTGGATTGCTTATTTCTTTGCTTATCTTCCATAGTACTGGCAACTTTTCCTTCCAGAGCAGTCACAATTCAGGGCTCCAACAGCTTTTCAGTGGTACTGTGTTATCAAAAGTAAAATAATTAATCTTAGAATTAGCTAAAACATCCAGGCTACAGAAAGCAGTTAGCTTCCCATGGGAAGACAGGTTGCTTTTGGATTAAAGCTCCCCACCCATTTAGGTGTTTATTTTCAGCCTGCTTAAATCTCAGTATGTATGGCCTGTTCTCTTATCAGGAAGACCACTCCATTCCTAGTAAAGGGCACTAGAGCATTAAATTCACTTAGGCCTGCCTGTGACAAGCTTTCCATCGTGAGCTGAGCTAAACAAGAGGTGAGCAATGGAACTCCAGATTTGCCAGTGCAGCAGTTCAAGAAATTACCCCAAACAAGTGTTAGTGCCATGTTTTGTACAAATCTGGTGACAACCTAAGTTCCATTAACGAATAGTGTCCAGTAGTGTTATCCCATTAATAGGCTAATAGCATCTCAAATTCTTTATCTTGCCTTCCTGATGCACTCCTAGTAGGTCTCAGGTCTGTAGCTAACCTCCATGTAGAGATCTACAGTTACCTGGGAACAGGCAAGGAGAAATAGGATCTATCAGGGATAGATCAGAGCCAGCTGAGCATGAACCAGCTTCCTGCACCAAGAGGACAAGAGAAGTGATGTTGACTGGAGATTTTCTTCCTTATGCAGGGTACAGGCATCATCTGTCAACCTGACTTGGTACCTCAGGAGCTTTTTTTCTTGCCAGGTACTCAGATTCAGGATGTTGTGGAGGGACTGCAAAGGTTTGTTTTGCCCTTGATCTATTACCTTTTGCTGTTCATCCATGCTGGTATCTGTGTTATTGCCAGGGTGACCTTATGCATAACCAGAATGACTCCAGAGTTCTGGTGGCAAGGGAGAAAGGCATGGGGTGGCCTTCTGGCTTCTGCTGATGAAGGGGACAGACAGAGGGACAGTAAGCAAATGCTGCTGGCCAACAGTGCGTCACATCAGGGCTTTGGAGTTTGAGATCCTAGGAACATTTGAAGGAAAAGTCCTGACAAGCAAAGGGTAAAGTCCACCCAATGAATTGGTAAAGGTACCTGTGCCAGTGGGGTCACTACTCTGGTGAGGAGATGTCTGAACCAGATGCATCAGGGGAGGCTTAATAGGACTCAGAGCTGCTGGGGGTTTTTTTGGTTTTTTTTATTTGGTTGGTTTTTTTGTTTTGTTTTGGTTGGTTGGTTGGTTTTTTGTTGTTGTTGGGTTTTGGTTTTGTTTTTTTGTTTGTTTTTTTTTTTAATAAAAATTAGCTGTTCCTCCGCCTTTATTGTTGCCAAGGGTTCTTTCCTCCCAGCCGCAGGACGTTGCCCTCGCCTCCTCCTTTCAGGATATTTCTCCAGCCCTGCCGAGGTGCCCTGAAGCGCAGCCCCACCTTTCCATTGACCAATCTCCCCCACAGTTCAGATCTGTATCATACGGCCAAAGGAGACCTGGTATGAGGCTGCTCCCAGTGCGCCACCGGGGAGCTTTCCTCCGTGCACGCCCCAGCACCGCAGCTGCCAGGACCAAGCCCCAGCCGCACCGGGGCTGCCGCTGTCGGGACCCCTGAAACACACCCCGGGCGGAGGCCGCGGCGGGGAGCGGGGAGAGGGAAGCGGGGAGCGCGGCGGCTGCGCCGGCGGTTCCTCCTAACGGCGCCCCCTAGCGGGCGCCGCGCCTCAGCGGCGGCTGCGCTGGGCTGGGCTGGGCCGGTTCGGGGCGCGGCGGGAACGGGGAGGCTGAGGAGCAGCGAAAACGCGCCCCGCGGGTGGTGGAGGTGCGGGGTGGGTGGCGATGAAATTCCCGGGCTCCGTCCTCGTCTCCCTCGTGCTCTTCGTGGCCGAGACGGCGGCCGCGCTGTGCCTGAGCGGGGCGTACCGCGCGGCGGGGGATCGCATGTGGCAGTGGCTGACGCTGCTTTTCGCCCTCCTGCCCTGCGCGCTGGTGCAGCTCAGCCTGGTCTTCATCCACCGCGACGTCAGCCGCGACCGCCCGCTGGTGCTGCTGCTGCACCTCCTGCAGCTGGGGCCCCTCGTCAGGTCGGTGAGTCTCGTCCCGCCCAGCCGCCCCTTCCCACCGCAGCGGGCCGGCCGAGGGGCTCGCACGGGTGCCCGGAGCGCCCTCGGCCTTCGTGCCGTGCGGGCGCGACCGCTCCCGGGCGGCTGCTGCAGCTCTGCACCGGTGTTAGCCGCGACCTGTTCCTTCCCGGTCTTACTCCTGAAGCTGCGGGAGGAATAATTTCCTTTGCAAATGTCCTTAGGCAGAGACACAGGGCGGGGAGTGGTGCTGCCTGACCTTCAGGAAGCACTGGACAGGGGAGAAAATGGGTTAAGCCCCTGCGGAGAGGCAGGTGGCGGGCAAGCTGCGCTCCCGCGGAGAGCGAGTCTGGCGGAGCCCGCGCCCTCCCTTTGGTGGCGTTTTTTTGCGCTTATTTTCTATCCATGGGGCTCTTTGCAAATGGTCTTGCCTGGTCACTGCTGGTGTATTCATGGCACTACGCTCTGAGGTTACTTCCAAGAGAGAAGGGAAGACTTGCTCAGTTGCTACTTTGAAACAATGATAGCACCCATCCCATCTGCGCATCTTGGAAATGCTAGTAACGCTGTCTCTTCTTTCCTAAAGTCAGCTTCTTGACCCAAAATCTCCAACTTCAGTTCAACTTCTCACTGAAAATATCCTTAGGGAAAAACAAACCACAAAAAACAACTGATAGATTAAAAGTTTCAGAGGTGGTGCAACCCCATTACAAAATGTTTGCTGGGAGCTTTCATTCTAAATTTATGTTCAAATATTTTCCTTAAAAAAACAGGGAATTAAATAGAGCATCTCTGTAGTAACAGCTAGGAGAAGTATCCCCAACTTCTTGAAATTCCTGGACAGCATGGAAAAGGAAGATTTTTTTCACACTAATAAGGGTGAACAGTTTGGATGTTACAAAACATAGTTCAAAAACCTTGAATTCCTCTACAATCATACCTGAATTTTTTGTTTGTTTGTTCTGTTAATATTTTAAAGAGATTTAACAGTTACATTCTTGAAGAGCTCTGATTTTCTAAAAGCTAAGATTTCCATACTCTCTGGAAAATAAGAGTGGAAAGAAGGAGAAAGCAACTATCAAAATAAAAATTATATTCATGACTTCTGTCATTCTAAATCAATTTCTTGAGGTCAGGAAGGAAAGAATGTCATGTCAAGCTGCAAGATGTGAAGTAGCAAACAAAGGATGTAAACAACAGCAACAAATTAGAGGCTTTTCTTTCTAATTATTTGGAAGAAAGAAAGACTTTTGCTTTGACCATAATCACCAAGCATTATTTCACTTTCTCTTTCTTTCTCAACTTAAAGTTTATCTGTTTAGAACACAAGTCTCATCTCATGCAGGACACACTTTCTGCTGTGTTGGCACACTCCCAACTGCACTCACCACTGTAAAACTAGCGGGTGTATGGAAGCCTTCACCCTCTTGTCTCCATGATGCTGCAGCATATGAATATGTTGCCAGCTCTGCAGTCTTGTCTTTCTCAAAGGTTCACAAACTTAGCGTTTCTAGGAGGTCTGAAGATGTTCTAGAAGCATTTGCAGTGTGACTGTGCCACAACTGCCATTTAGGCAAAGTATGAAGTATGTATTTTAACTTCTCTCTAGACCCAGGATAACTGGAATTATAGTTACTAATAAAAAGAGCATGTTCATAACACCTGAACAACTTCATTCCTGCTAAAGGCTGGAAGGACTCTACAAATTAAAAGTTTCGTAGAAAACAACCTCAGGGAAATACGTCTCTTTGTAGGATACAGTGCAGAAGTGTGGGAAGGCAAAGCTCTGACTCAAGACGGTAAAGATTTTTTATTCTCTTCCTTGCATTCCTATCCACTGCCACTAAACACCGTTTTATGTGTCAGAAGAGGAAACATTGTTTCCCATCAGGTGTAGATTTGCACTTCAAAAGTTGAGGTGTTTTCAGCATGTGAAATACCTTCACCTGCTTTGCACGGGAGACTTTCTATCCTAGAAGGCAAAATATTTTTTTGGCTATATCATCACTTCACTGTGGTTTTAACCATTGTAAGCTGAAAAGGACCATTGTACTTGGAGCTGTTTCAATCCATTCTTTTAGGCAAACCTCTGCTGCTTTGCACCAGGGACTGCTGCTGCTGTTAGTCATTTGCTTCCCCAATATGAAGCCTCACTCCATCCCCTGCGTTCGGTCTCTCTTACATCTCACTGGCACAGCCCAGGGCTTTTTAGGGAAGGATGGGTGGAATTAGGTCAAATAGGGCACATAGACAGTAGAGACACCGCAGGCTTTGTCCACTTGAAGCATCAGAAGAGTGTTAAAGAGCCTTTAGGCTGCGTGAGAGGGTCTGCTTCAACAGAGGGCAGTCTTCATTGGCTGGCTTTAGAAAAGCCAACACTAACTTTTTAGCCATTTAACCGTGTCTTATTAGGTTTGTGACAGGATAGTTAGTGTTTCTCTGTTCAGACTCAATCAGTGCATTGCTTTACAGACAGCCTGTGTATGTTGTGTGAGTTTTCTTCATGATCCTAAAAGCTAGACATTTTTCTCCCCTTCCTTTTTCCCTTTAAAATCCAAGTTTAAATTTTGGGAAATGGTATGGAAATATCTCGGCATGGAAGGAGGATATTTAGCTTTGCTTCCAGCCTATTTTGAATCCTCTGTGTAATAGGGAAAAAAAATTACATTCTCTTATAAAAACCTTCTTGCATGCCACCACCTTTCCCAAACACCCACACTCCACCTGTTCAGGAGGCACTAGCTGTCCTGCTGCTTGCACTGGAAGCACTAAAATTAGAAAGCATCCCACTTCCTGGAAAGGACTTTTGCTTTACTGGGAGAGTACTGTTAATACACCCTTTTATAATTTATTCTCACACTCCCTAAGAGTTTCTCTATAAATTCAGAGAAATTTGTAGAGTAAAATTCCTGTCCCCCTCGGCAGCCTGGCTCTGATCTCCAGGATGTAGGCATGCCAGAGACTGTGCAGAGAAGTGTGGAACAAAGTGACTGCAGGTTTCTGGGCACTGTGGGGGATTCCTGCAGCATTTCAGGTCAGCACCACTCCTTGTGAGTGCACTAATTCTTCTGTTTGCTTAGAAAACATATTTGGCTATTTTCTCTTCTTATAATAATAATATTTTTTAAAAGGAGATTCTTTTACCATGTGAAATAATTTGTTACAGAAAAAAACAATTACTTAAAATGATAGACAGTGTCAATGAGAGATTTAATACATTTTTATTTCTTTAGAGAAGAACACAATGAGCTTTTTGGCTCTTTATCGGCTGTTCCTGAGCCAAGGACTGTCTCAATCCCTGTTTATTCAGACAGCACCTGTAGCACTCACATTGTCATGAAGTTTTAGGTGCTGCTACAGTTTCAATAAGTAATAACCGGATGTATTTTTCTTAGCGTACTGCTCTGCACTTAGGGGTTTGTTCAAAGTGCAAATAGCTCTTCATGAAGGATGCCAGAGAAACTTCTGTTAACTTGCTTGCCCTTTTCTGTTCTGCTAGCAATGAATGAACAGGTCAGGAGCTGGAATGGCGAGTGCAGGTTTCCAGCAAACTGACTTGAACAGTCAGGCCTTACAGTCATGGGCAGGGGGTGTTGATGGTATTGTACCATACATATGCTGGATGTGGTGGTTCCTTACTATTGCTTTACTGAAGACAGTGATGAAGTGGCATATCCAGAAGGGATTGGTGTGAACTCAGCAATGTTTCCTTTTGATGCCAGTTTCATGAAGAGGAAAGCTAAGTGACAGCTGATGTCTTTGAAACTACCATCCCTAGTGCTCTGTTGGCTGAACATATGCCTACAAGTTTTTCCTTATGAGGAACATGGAAATAGGAGATGGCTCTTTCTGCAGGATGATGAGCTTCTCATACAAAAAAAAATGGAAAGCTAATATAGCAGGCCCCTATATAGAACACCAATGACTGTTTTCCTTGGATTTTAATTGGACAAGGATATAAACATAGACTTTTTTTTTTTAATGACATCGGCCTTTGTTTTTCAAGGCATAAGGAGAAACAATTACATGTGTCTATGTATTGTGTAAACAGCAGCAGAGCAGAAGCAGTAGGAAATTTGCATCAAGCTGCCAGAGGAGCCGGCTCTTTTCCAGATGGGAAGAATATGCCTAGACCCTCTTCAGGCTTTTTTTTTTTTTTTTCCCCCTTTATTCTTGAGCAGATGTGTTAGGTGTTCAAGATGCGATGAACAGAAAGTCAGTGCAGATTCAAGGTGGAACAATGAGTGAGGAACAAATCTTTCTAACACAGGTAAGTAAATCTGCAGGACTGATAAGACTTTTGCACACTTCTCTAACAAAAAAGAATTACTGAAAACTGAGTCATTACAGAAATCTGCTTGTACATCTACAGCAAGCATGTGTGGATAGGTCTTGAATAGATGTTTCTTCTTGGAGTCCTTGTTGGCTGTGCTAGGCTCCCTGTTTTCATTGCCTGTTCCCTCTTTACTGTTATTTTGCTGGTATTTAAATCCCACACATCCATGATAAAAAGACGGAATGAGGTGCTTGCTCTCAGCAGACATATTAGGACAGGATTATTCCTCCTACTGACTGTGTAGAAGATGAATGTGTTGCTGCTGAATCCCTCTTTGTAGGCACCATCAGGATCCTTGAGAAAGTATAGCTCTTATCTGTGCCAAGATTTGTCAGCAGGGGAGAAAGCAACACCATCTTTTTCCTGTCTTTTGACTTTCACTATGCAGATAAATCTGACATTCTTTCTCTTCAACGTAATTTTAGTTCTGTCAGAGCCTGTACTGCAACTGTCATTGCTTCGCATGCAGTGAAACTGGCCAGCTGCATGCCTTCTGTTGTTGATGCCATGTGATGATCTCTTAAAAGGATCCTAAACGTCACTGCATTGCAGGAGATGGATTCTGCAGAACTTGGGATTTCCCATTCCTGTTCCTTCAGAGCAGAGTAGCAATGAGCAGTCAGCAACTGGGGCCTCTGGGGAATTCCCTGTTCTGTACTGGAGTTTGTAACTGTGAGGGAAAACTGTTTTGAAGCAATTGCCTTCTTGCATTGACTTTTAGTTAAGTTTCATGCTAAAAACAAGAAGAGAAAGATATGAGAACCTGAAGAAACATTCCTGGGTCCTGGATTGGCTGCCTGTGAACACTGTAGTGGATGAGTAGTTTAAGGACTCTAATAGGACAGCAGAGAGCCGGGGCTGCTCATAGGCAACAACTAAACCTCCTCCCATGTCTGAGTACTACAAACAGCCTAAAGGGCACTGACAGATTCTTGCCTTCTAGGAGCATGTAGTTTATAGAGTGAAATCTGTCATATTCCAAATTTACTAGGAGAAAATCTACAGACTTTGTTCTGTGAACAAATGACTTAGGACTTAGTATGTGATGGCTTCAAAATACTAAGGGGTGGGAAGACCTATACTTTTCTTTCATTTTTTTCCTGTTACTCTATTTACTGATTTGCTTGTAGGTGTGTGGAAGTCTTTTACATTTACTTCCATGCTGGCAGAGTTGAAGAGCCCTATGTCAGCATCACGAAGAAGAGGCAGATGCCCAAGGATGGGTACTCAGAAGAAATTGAGAAAGAAGTTGGACAGGCTGAAGGCAAGCTGTGTACACACAGGTCTGCATTCAGCAGGGCATCTGTGATCCAGGCATTCCTCGGCTCAGCACCTCAGCTCACGCTCCAGCTCTACATTTGTGTCCTGCAGCAGGAGATCACGGCTGCCAGAAGTAGGTGGAGCTGTTGTTATCACCTCCATATTTTGGTGGGAGGGAGAGGACAAAGGTCAGCAGTCAGGTGTAGCTGCCCTGGACAAGAACCAAACTTATTGCAAATAGGTTTCATCTCCCTGACAGCTTTTGATGATGATGTTCTCATGTTTATCTCTATCTGATCATGTTTTAGATTATGACACTTCCAGTAGCATGCTTGGGTTGCTATAAAAACATTAATTTGATAAAGGGGCCATTATGACATGAGAGGGAGACATATGGAAGGACTAAGCTGTCTTCATGAAGAGGAAAAAAATATTTACCTCTGTTCCATTATGAGTTTTGAGCAAACTTTCTGGAAAATTCCTTGGAGTACAGTGCAGAGCATGCTTTGCAATGATACATTGAGGAAGTTGTACTTTCAGGAATGCATTTTCATATATGGACTGAGGATATGAACTGTCTTGCATCAGACTCTGAATTTGGAATCAAAAGTCAGAACTCATTAAGCTGGTATGCAAATCTGGCCATCTCATCTCTAGACCCAAGCTGTTAAGCCTTCACCAAACAGTGAAGCACTGCACAGACTTACCAGGACACATCTCTTTTTTACATTTTGCTCCATGATGTGCTCCAGATCCTTGGGGAAAAAAAAAAAAAAAAAAAAAAAGGCCTTTTATTGGTGTCTGGATCTAGATGAAGAACCTACTCCAGGTGGTCATAGGACAGTCAGCTTTTCAGTGAAAGAGTGAACTTTGGCACCTCCTTTACCAGCTTCACATCTGGGGAGGCTGAGGGTGACATGTTAGGAATCTGATTACTTTCTTCAGTTCTGATACCTTGACTGGCAGTGTACCAAGGTACACTAATAAATAATAAATAAATAAACTAAGATTTTTGGAGAAGCCTTTATAGTAACATTTGGGTTCTTCCCTCAGCTCAAGGAATGGAAAACAGTATACCAAAGGACGAGTCAACACGTAAGGATATTACAACAAGCTAAGGTCTTTATACAGAAGTACTTGTTTAAGGTCATAGCAGTAGTGACTTGAAAGACATTGCTCCTGACAGTATCACAGTTAAGGTAGATACTTCAAATAACCATGGCCTCTGTGACATGGGATGAGAAAAAAACAGCTGAATCCTTTGCTGAACAGTGCAATTAGCAAAGTGTTCAATCACTTTACTGCAGATGGCATTTGCTTGAGAAAGGTCACCATTTTATTGAATTTCTTCCCTTACTGGTGTTGACCTTACTGGTCATGCTTGCCAAAGAGAAGTGGTGTGTTCCAGATGATTAGAGAATTGCATATCTAATAATGATTTGTAACACCCTATTACTTCTGACTTTTATCAGTCACTGCTGAGATCAATACTGAATCACAGACTGGTAAGTGACCTTCTGTGAGTGAAGTAAAGTTAAACAATCAGAGATAAACTGGTTCTTCAGGGAGGTCAGTGAGCCCACCAGCAAATGCAGGAGTCATGTAGTGCCTATCAGCAGGCATCTTCATAGCAAGTGAAATTCTAGAATATAGGAATTAAAAGAAAAAAAAAAAAAAGTGGTGTGGTGGTGGTGGTTTTTTTTTCTTAATCAGTGATTTAGGATCAATGTCAATGTCTATTAGTTCTCATTCATCGGAAGAACAAGAGTCCAAACCATATTCCTCTTGTGTGTATTTTATCTTCTGAAATATTGAAACTTTCTGCAATGTCTTTAGCCTGCTTATTGCTGCAGTAGTACCTGTTGTCTACAAGTATTATTCTTCCTCCAGAGTAAATGGGAATGATGCATAGCACAGTTTAAGTTTGGTGGTTTTTATGTTTATACAGGGATTATGATGTATAGGGACATAACTTCATCCTGTTGATCTTGCAGCAACATCGAAGTAGTTTAACAGCCAGTCCAGCTCTTCTTCTATACATCAGATGGCTTCAGCTTCCCTATTCTTTAACACAGGTCCTCTAAAGTGCACACTCTTTTTCCATTTTTTCTCTGTTATAATTATCACTCCCTTCTTGTATTTTGATTTCCACATTTTTTGTCCTGTCACCTCAGTCTCTTATTTTTCTGGATTCCTACACTGCTGTTTCTGTTATTCTGTGTAGTGCTGCTTGGTCAATGGTAATGAGGTCAGTATCACCTGTGTACCTGAAGCTGTTTACCATCATGCTACATAGCATGGTTTGGCCCTTTCATATCTGTTTGAAACTCAGTATTGCCTCCAGTATTGAATTGAACAGTTCTGAAAAGAACATGTATCCTTGACTACTCCTTTGTCAGCCAGAGCCATGCTGCATCTTTCTTGTGTATTTCATGGCATTCATTAATTTCTCTGGATGTTTTCTTCTGGATGATCAGGTTCTTGACAGCGTCTGTCATTGTCCAAAATTGTGATTTCCCTGTCAGCCAAGAACTTAAGATCAAGAGAACTAAAGAGAGTTGCAAAAGCAGGACAAAGCCTCTAGGTTAGTGATGAAAGACATGAAGCTTTGGCGACAGTTTAGCATGAAAGGTATAGAAACGCTGTTGTATGAAATGCCACATTGGAAACCCACGTGTAATAGCCTAATCTGAGTCCTAGTTCTAGACATTCAGGTGTTTCTTTGGTTACAGTGTAACTGGGAAGAAGTTCCTAACTTGTTACTGTATGAAAAGCCTGGTCTGACTTCATAATTGTCACTCCCAGAACAGATGCCAAGGTCTCCCTTGTGCATTTTGGCTTCACTCTATGCTAAATGCTTCAGCATCTGCCGGTATCATGCGTTGCTTTAGAGCCAGCTCTAACCTTGCTTTGAAGAGCTGGCTGGCATCAGGTTCAGGTCCACTTATACACTGTTGGGACAAAGTAAAACAGTGCCTCCCTGCAGTAAGTGTGGACTTCTGATCTGTAAGAAAAGTACAGCATTCTGGGAGTAGGAAGGAAGAAGAGAAATGCCACCTTTATAGGGACTGTTAGGGGATTTGGGACTATTCCAGGGGAAGATACTTTGCTTTTTAAATTGGCACTTCCTTGTGAGCAGGCTGGTTTGAAGCAACCACAAAGGGAAATGTGGGAGGTTGATGTAACTGTTGCTTTACCTCATCCTGATCCAGCAGACTTAAAAGTGATGTTTAAACTGAAGGTATGGTGGCAGTGTACCGAGCTTTAGGGAAAGGAGCTTGACTGGACTTTATTAAACCAGAGTCAGTGTGACCTGTTTTCTGTCAATGGAGAAATGCCCCTTTTGAAGGCTTGAGTTTTTAAGTCAAGTTTGAGATCAATATAGAATCCCTAAAATGAAATTGGGTTGTAAGCTTAATATCACAGCTAATCAAAGCAGAAAGCAAGCTAGAGTTCCAGGACAGTAGTACCATGGCCCCAGTGGGTAGGGGATTTTTTGTTTCTTTAACTCTGAGAATATTCTTTTGCTTCACTAGGTGCTGGAAGCTATTTGTTCTTTCACAGTTCTAGAGACAGATCAAAACTACAGGAAAGATTTTGTAAAGAGCTTCATGGTGTCAAGTGGTATTCCTGACTGCACTTGCTTGGTCTTCTGCTTTCAGACAATGTTTTTCTAAGACATGACATTTAAAAATTCTCAGATCAAGTACAGCACTGTAAGAAAGAGGTTTAAAAACACCAATTAAAAAATTGTTAAATGCGTGAATAACCATTTTCACATAATATATCCACCATCAAACCAGCAAGTAAATAATTACTGTATAAAATGGCAAATGTTTTTCAGCTTACTGAGCACTATTGGAAAATTAGAACTAAAGGATTAATTAATTAATTTCCAAAATAATTCAGAAGTGTTTGAGGATTGGGGGAGAGATTAGCTAAAATGATAGAGAAAATTCTGTTAGAAAGTTGTTAGACATCTTAAAATATTCTTAATTCTTATATTTTTAATTAGAAAAAAATAACATGGCTATATAGCTATAGCAAGGCAGAGAATCTAGTTAATTTGTAAGATTCTGACACATAAATTATCTGAAGGATGCAGAAAAACTTCAGCTTTCTAAACATTGCAAATGTAATTGACATAATCAACATCCCAACTCTGATTATTTTGTTTTATCCACTGCAATATAATGCCCTGTAGCATGACCAGTTAGCTTAGTTAGTTTCATCAAAACACTAGAAGAAACAACTGAGCAATTTTTGCTGTGCTTAACTCATCTGCATGGACGAAATGCTAAGATTGAATGTAAAAGTAGTGATTGAGGGTGCCTAAATTAATTCCCTAAATCAGCTATTCATCATGTTGGTAAAAATTAAGAAAGTATGCAAATGCTAACAAAACCATGGGCAGTTAGCACTTCTGAACATCAAGGTACTTCTCACTGAATATTTTTTCTATGCATGCAGGATTCTTGTACATTTGTGCCTCTTAATTTGACAAGGCAAGAATCCCTCCTGTAGTGCCAGAAAGTTTTTCCCCTATTGCATCTGGAGGGGGTGCCAGGTTAACACCTGGCTTCTGCCTTCACTTTCTGCCCTCTGCCTTTGCTTTCTGCAGAATTTAACGGCTGTGAAACCTTCACTTGAGGGATTCTGGGTACATGGGAGATACTGAAAGTTACCTGAATTTAAAGACATTTTTTAAAGGACTGGTTTTTTTAAATGCATGAGACAGGTGTATAAAGAAAACAGATATATAGGAGAACACAGTGTAGATGGGTAAGCAAATCTCTGTCTACACAGGAAGAAACAGTGCACATGGTTCTGGGTTTAAATTGCTTTGGCTTTCATTTCTGAGCTCCATCGCAGAGCTTTCCTGTGAGCTTAGGCAATTTCCTTTGACATAGTACTTCAGGAGCACTGAGGTAACTGTATGCCCAAGTTACTCCAAAATTTCAGCTTCTCTTGTTTTGCAGTTTTTCATCTGTACAGAGAAGGAGTAGCACTCCTTTGCCTTGTGGAGTACTGTGAGAGTTTGAGAGCAAGACGCATGCTTTTATGATTGAGCTGTATAATTACCAAGGATAGTTTATGTACCAACAGCACTCAGCAGGTGAAGGAGAGAGACACTTTTGACTGTTAAGTGCCTATTTTTTTTCTTTCTAGCTACTAGTTACTTGGAAAAGTAACAAAGGGGGACCAAAAAAGGGAGTAGGGTTAGAGTAAGAACACAGAAATGTATACAAATAGTTACTTTTTTTTTGGCTTTACACCTTGCTGGGAATCCCCAGGGGTGCTGTGAAAAAAACTACATCTGCACTACTCTGATGCAATGCCTTTAACTTCTGCTAAGCTGAAGGTCCAAATTTGTCTTTTCTCTTTGTAGGTATTTTTATGGTCCTTTCTCTCCTATCAATTGTATATGGGGCTTTACGCTGCAACATCCTGGCTATTAAGATCAAGTATGATGATTATGATGTCAACGTGAAACCAGCTGCCTACCTCTGCATATTCATGTGGAGAAGCTTTGAGATTGCTACCCGAGTTACAGTGTTGGTCCTTTTCAGTTCAGTCCTTCAAATCTGGACTCTCCCTGTTGTGCTAGTGAATTTCTTTGGGTTTTTCTTCTACCCATGGATTCTCTTCTGGCAAAGCAAGTCCCCATTTCCTGAGAATATAGAGAAGGCATTGAGCAGGGTCGGCACTACCATCGTCTTGTGCCTTCTCACCTTCCTGTATGCTGGCATTAACATGTTCTGCTGGTCAGCAGTGCAGGTGAAACTCAATGATCCTGACTTAATTAACAAATCCCAAAACTGGTACCGACTGACTGTATATTACATGCTGCGATTCATCGAGAATGCATTCCTCCTGCTCATGTGGTACATCTATAAAACTGACATCTACCTTTATGTCTGTGCTCCATTGTTGGTCTTGCAGCTCCTGATAAGTTACTGCATGGCTGTCCTCTTCATGTTGGTGTTCTATCAGTTCTGCCACCCATGCAAAAAGCTTTTCTCATCCAGCATTTCCGAAGGTTTGCTGTCCTGTTTCAAATTCCTCTGCTTTATTTGCAAGCCTCACAAAGCCACCATACTGGCAGACAAGGCAGAGGTGAAATCTCCTGAAAATACTGATGAAGCATGGAGCAGTAGCAAGACATTAGAATCTCAAAAGGGGAATCCTCATCAAAGTGTTTCTTCCAATGCCTAGTACCACTGGAAGCAAGGAGGTGACTTTGGAAGGTGGCAGATCACCTGCCAGGAACGTTGCATATCTTGGACATTGTGTCATGTGGATGGGATTTCTTTCTTGCAGGTGGAGCACTGCATGATGACTGACAAGCCTACTTTCATGGAAAACTTAACATATGAGTATGTGTATCTGTGTGGGTTTGCGTACGGAGAACAATCATTGTTTGTAGGCTTCAGTTTCAGAGGTTTTTTTTGCACAGAGATTTATTATCATGTGCTTATTTTGAAGTCTTTATAGGAGACATCCTTCAAAAACTGTCCTGATGCTCATCTGACTCAGGAAATCTGAGGATGGAAAGAAATGTATTTTATTTCAGATAGGATGTCATTATGGCATGCCACCCTAGCATGGAAACAGCATAGATCTTGACTATATATTGATTGTAGCTGTGGTCTGCTTTGATAAAATTGCAGACTTTTTTACACTCTAATCAGTGTAATAAGATAATTCTTCTCTCTCTCTGTGGTATAAGGATTGGCCTTCTACAATGCACTGTATTCCAAGTTGCCAAGAAACAGCCAATTAGCCAGAACTAGTACTGAAATGTGACTTACTGAGAATGGACAGAGGGGTTATTGGCTTTGCACTGTTTTACCCTTCATATTTGCTGCTTGTTAGTAAGGGAATTAAATTTAACACATTAATTGTGATGTTCTGGAATAGCTAATTTTCTCTGACATGATCATTTATCTAATAGCTTCTTTGTGATGTTCTGGTATTAGGATGGTGTTCACTTTATATAATCTAGAGTTTGGGTAGATAGTGTGAACTAGTGATGTAGGTGCTCTCCAGAGCATATCTCCAGGGTGTAATTCAACCCATCTTAAAATGTCCTCGAAGGCAAGTGATATAAATCATTCTCTGAAGACCTAATACTCAGTGTTAAACATGCCTTGACAAATTGTTTTGACTATCTGTCTCCCTTCTAGATGGCTTTAGAGATGAGCATGACCCTGACTGTCAGGGGATCAGTAGTACACCAAGCAGGCAACTCAGTGACATCTTATGTGGCGATAGAAGACACTGAGTCCTTCTTTTTGAGGGTGTGGTGTGGTATGGTTAATTTCTTATCAGTAGTTCAAAATGCTCTGGCTTCTGTAACTCAGAAGTATCACAGACTTGAAATCTGAAAGAGGAAGTGGAAGTCATTGACTTTTTCTTCTGTGCACCACAAATAAAAATGTTGCTGTATTTTCTAAGTTACCGAGAAAGCTTTAGCAGGTGAACACCCAAGAATTTAACGGCAATACACAAAACCAACTGTATTTTCAAAAAATAAGTGAAGGCTTTTTTTTGCACTATGTTTGCTTAGCACCTTGCATTTCTTTGAGTATTACACATTATGACTGCCAGTGGAATCACTAATTCATGACCCAAAGCATCTCCTAGTGTCCTAAGATTAGTCTCCATCCTGTTGCCATGGAGGATTGAAGTTCTTCTGTAGGGATGACATCAGCATCATTGTGTTAGAAGTGTCTTAAATTCATGTGTGAGGTAATTTATAATGAAATGTGTCACATGTCACATGTAGGCTTTATTTTTTTCTTTACTGCACTGTAAGTGAATGTCTTTGTACTTCAGTTTTATAATGGAGTTAGGTTGTTTTTGTTTTTGGGTTTTTTTTTCTTGATATAGTCTGTGTGTGGTTTGTGTATGTAGATCTCATTAAATTATTGGTGGGTAATAATGGGAATTTTTGATGCAAGCTTGCCATGGGAATGTACCTCACATATCTGGGGAAGACACCAAACACTTCAGCTCTAATTTCTCTCTCCGAGGATCACAGAATAGTGAAGTGACTCCTTGAAGACACTACAGCATTTTGCTATACTTCTCTATGTAGAAGTACAGTATAGGATTTCTGTACTTTTCTAGATGTAGGAGAGTATTTCAGATTGTTTTTTTTCAATAGTGAGTTAAAGAAGCAAGTGAGAATGTAACCCTTGCTTCCAGACCTGCAGAGCCCTGCACATGGGGCCAGATCTTCAGCTGTTCTTAGCTAAAACTTTGTATCTGACTTCATAGTTGGATACTCATTGATAATCAGGGAATTACAGTTGTTGCTTGTCTACAGATGTACCTAAGTCTGAAATGTTAGTCTTTGAGGGGGGGCAGTGTGTGGAAGTAACCTCATATGTAGAAGTACTTCCTATATAAAGAGAGAGCTCTCAAATCCTTAAAACAGACTTTGGACACTGTAAGTGATGGTGCAGCTGTGATTTTGCCATTTGGAAACAGCAGAAGCATAAACCTCAGCCAGTGAAATGTTTGAGCAGCAGTGAAGTGAACAGTAGGGGGGTTACACAGCCAGAAGTCCAGGATGTACACATAGTAAGTACCATTTAACTTGACATACCAATGATGAAGACTACTGTATATGCATATTTTTAAGAGTGTGCCATATTACTATTTTTATACTGATCTGAAGTGCATGCATATGGAACTGAATATTTAAATCACTGTTATGAGAGGGAAAAAAAATAAAAATAAATATTTGTATGCATTACTGCCATATGGTTTTGCCTTAGTCATAACTAACCAAATACAGTTTAAACACTGCGTCATCATGAGGGCTGTTGTTTTGTGGTGCCTCATGTGACAAGAGCTGAGAGTGCAGATTAACTAACAATATTGCTGCTCTATGTATGTTTTCATCTAGTCATGCTGCCATTGACAGTAAAAAGAAGGTATGAGAGGGCATCATATAGACAAAGATATTCTGTTAAGACCAGTGTTTTAAAGGACATGCTTATTTTTCTAAAGTGTGCTGTAATGCTAGGAGAGGCCATTTTTCTCAGTATGACAGTCTAGAGAGTGTTGTCAGTACACCCAGTGGCTGCACTGAGACAGTAATATATGTGGGATGTATGTGCATGAATTAGTGATCTGTTGCTCCAAGTTTATTGTTGTTTTACTCTCCTCTATGAATGTTGGAGGCATATGTGATCTGTGGAAGGGTATAGGGCTCCTGTTAAAAACTCTACTCGCTTGAGTAGTCCTGAGTCACACAAACAATTGCTCAGTAAGGATTATTCACATGTATAAAAGTATGCTAGGTCTGATACATAGGTTCTCTTTTATATTTGTAAAACACCACAAATTAAAACATTGAAACACTCTTAAATTGTGTTGGTATCAGTTCTTAGTTTGGTGCTTTCAGAAATCCAAGGTAAAGATTGTATAGCAATATTGTCATCTGTTACCATGCACCAGAAGAAATGTTTCCAAGCAGACCTGACAGAGGAATAATCTGTGACTGACTTGGAAGTTCATTACCTCAACCAGAGGTGCTTCCAATGTTGTTTCACTGGTTGGAATCTCAGCAGAAAATTTTGTAGGAGGCACACAGTTTAAGAGACCAGTGTTATACAGAACAAGATCGGTACAGGTTATTTATTGCCAGGATGAGACTATTTAGTTGGCTTCCACTGGGAATCGGGAAAAAAATAATTTCTTTATGAAGGACATTTGAACTTTTTTTCTGCATACTTATTTCATGGTCATCTGGAACAACCATGTGGTTGTCTCTGACCTTGGGAATAGCTAGCAAAGTCCATACTGGAGGTACATGAATGCATAAAACATTTGTAACACATTGATGTGTTTGTAGATTTATACGTGTGTGTGTGTGTGTTTTATAAATACAGGTATAAATAGATATATTGTAACAAGTTGTAACATGTGCACATCACTTAAATGAGGAGTAGTGAGAAAGGATTTTAGAAGACCTGGTGGTGATGGACATCTTCCAGCAAGAGCTGCACTCCCTAAAACATAGATATCCTTTCCTGAATACATTATTTTTAGTCTCAAGGAATGATTTGTAAACTAGTAACCAGCATTTTTTTTTTTTTTTTTTTTAATCAAATGTAGATTATAACTTCAGTGAAAAATTTCAGAGTTGGGCACAATGTGGATAACTTCCATTTTCAACATGGTTTCTTAAACAAAAGCTGAGGTGACCACACTTTTTCTGTGTCAGTCCTGTTCTCCCCAGAACATACCAAACTCATTGAATTTATTAAAACTATTTTTTTTCTGAGGGCAGATACCTGAGGAAGTAAAACAAGTTTATACAAGCTTTGTGAAGACTATCAGCTTGCAGGAGGAAAAGATGGAAATTGATAAAATGATCCTACTGAAAAGAAAGGTTTCAACCTGACCTTCTCACTGACCACTTAGCAAGCCAAGAACTCTGCAGGCTTTAGGTGTTCAAAACCTGTACATCACTCAGTGATCCACATATCTGCTACCTCTTGCCTTTAGCATGAAAGAGGACTGGAAGTTGTGGGGATGAAGAGATACAGAGGGAAAGAGGAGAAGGACATCATAAAGTCATGGGAGATAAGAGGAGTCACGTCACTTTAAAGGATGCAATATGGACTCTGCATGACATTATACTTTCTATATTGTTGCACTGTTTGCAGAACAACTTATTTTAACTAAGTTTCTAACTATTCTAATAAAAGACAGGGGTTTGTTAGTCTTGAAAAATGCATGACAACTAAAGTGAACCTTTTTTATAAAAGATTGATTATTTGCAAGCTGATTTGGTGAGATCTGCAGCCTGGCTTGGAATCAGTGAAAGAAAGAGAGAAAGAAAGAGAGAGAGAGAGAGAAAGAGAAAGAAAGAGAGAAAGAGAAAGAAAGAGAGAAAGAAAGAAAGAGAGAAAGAAAGAAATAAATAAATATTTTTTTATATTAATTTCCCAGTAGTTCATTTAATTTTTCCCCACTGCAGCTGATAATGCTAAACCATTTTTATTACTTCCTGCCTATTTGAATGGCTTATGTACCAAAGAAAACAGGATTTGGAACTGAGATATTTGCAAGCCAAGCATCATAGTGGATATCTATAATGCAGTTGAAGTGACTGCCTCAAATCACTCATGAATCATCACAGAAACATGAATATATAGTAATTTGTCAGGGATGGAAAGTTTGATTCACTGGAAACAGAAGACCTGGAAGGTGTTAAAGATTACATAATTTCTTACTAACCAAGAACAATAAGTATAAAATACCTGTTAGGTCTCAGGTTCACCCCAATACTAGTCAGAATAAAAAAAGTAAGTGCTTCAAAATGACAATGTGCAAGTTTACTGAATCTCTCCCTTAAATGATGGACAGCTTCATATCCTGTAAAAGAAGAACACTTTTACCACTTTTAGATTCCTCAGAGTCATAAGAAAAATCTCCTGCCACTCAAGTTTTATAGAAATTATGAGTGTCTGTGTCCAGGTATGAAAATTTTGCCTTTCAGGTGTGAAATTCAGATGTGAATGCTTCTGTGGGTAAAGGCTTCTAATCACAGACTAGCATTAATGGGTAAAAGCATCTCAGCAGGGGATAGATGTTAATTAGTTGAATTTTGCTTACTGAGATCCTTCTGGAATAACATTGCAGTTGAAATTTTTTGGCCCTGAAGGTGAGACCTGATTTAATGAAGTGGAAACAGCTTGTCTTAAGACACATGCTCTGTGCCTTCATGTTCATAATTGCTTGAGTTCCTATTTTGACAGAGCAAATAAAGTGACAGGGAATAAATGTTACATATTTTAACTTCTGAAATTTCTTTCACCAGCTAGTCTTTTCATCTGACTAATGTGCCCTGTCATTACCAAGCTTTAATCAGACACCAATATTTTCAGGAAAATGATCAGGGATGGATTCAGATGGAGAACTGTTGTGCTTTAATGCCAGCTGGCACCTAAGCACCGTGCAGCTGCATGCTCACTTCCCCCACCTCACAGTGGGATGGGGAGTAGAATTGGGGGGAAAATAATAAAGAGTAAAACTCATGGCTTGAGATAAGAGCAGTTTAATAACTAAAATTTAAATTTTTTTTTTAAATAGTAATGAAAATTAATATAGCAAAATTAGAGCTAGAAATAAAACCCAAGAAAAGACAAGTGATGCACAGTGCAGTCGCTCATCACCTGCTAACTGATGCCTAAGCAGTGATCTGCCCCTCTCGGCCAACTCCTCCCAGTTTATATACTGAGCATGATGTTCTATGGTATGGAATATCCCTTTGACTGGTTGAGGTCAGCTGTTCTGGCTGTGCTCCCCCACAGCTTCTTGTGCTCTTGCTCACTGGCAGAGTGTGGGAAAAATGAAAAATCCTTAACCTGGGGTAAGTGCCACATAGCAACAACTGAAAACATCAGTGTGTTATCAACATTGTTCTCACACTAAATCCAAAACACAGCACTGTACTGGCTAGGAAGAAAATTAACTCTATCCCAGCCAAAACCAGGACAAGAGTGATGCCAGAGGCAGCCAAGATGAAGATTAATTTACATGTGGCTTCTTGAGTGGGAGCTAAATATCAAAAAAGTATCAGACAGCACCTGACAAATGAAGTGCTGGTGTTGCATTTCATTGTCTTTATGTATGGATTTGTCAGTTCTTCTAAATCTGTGTTGTAGCAGGATGTGTGCTACAATCAGCTAACAAAAGAAAGGTGCTTGCAATTGCTTTAGTTTTGCAGCTGATGGCCCTCAAAACACCAGTTATGTTCTTTAAAATATATGTCCTAATTAATGCTGCTTCCTCTCTGGTGCTTCATGGTGGTCATTTTGAATAGAAATGGAGAAACAAGGTACATTGAAACAGCTGCATTTTTCAGTGCATGGCCATGAAAAGGGCTGAGCTCATGGAGTACCTCAATTCTTCATTGCTTCATTACAAAAGTTTATAATAGTGGGCATTACAATAACTCAAAAGCATGCAGGTGTCATTTAAAAAAAAAAAAAGTAGAATAGAAAGTAAATTTTCAAAAAGGAGCAGCATCAACTTTTGAACTACAAGGAAAGCAAGTGAGCCTTAAAATCACAGAGTGATTGGGTGTTTCTTAAATACTTCTTTTATTTTTATTGTGCTAATGGATTATTGTGGGCTTCCCACACATACACTTTCTTTCTTTCTACACTTTTCTACACAAGGAGAAAAAAAGACCAAACATGAGAAAAAGAAATATTTTATGAAAAAAAAAATAGAATATCATTGCAAACCTACAAGTGGGGCAACTCAGAAACATGTTAAATTGAGGGTGTAACTTAGATTCATCCACTAGTGCTCTCTCAGGTGCATGGTGCAAGCTGCAGTAAGGAGTCTTGGTACAGCCAGGCAGTGTACCCAGCCTCAGGCTTTAAGAAGGTCTACCTGATCTAGACACAGCCTCATTCTAAAAAAAAAAAAAATTATCTTTCTTTCTTGTTTGTTTTAATATGCCTATTATTAATTATGTACATTATTTTGCAGTACACACATTAGATTTGATTTTGCATCTCAGCATAAATGAGTAATTTCCATGTTTATGGTCAGAACAGAAATATTACCACTGACATAATATGGGCAGTTTGTGCTGATTTTGTGTTCTTTACACATGTACAGAAAAACAATGACCTGTTCAATATATCAGAGAATTTTTTACATCATGGGGTAGCTGGCTGGTTCCTGCTTGGATCATGTTTTCTTCATCAGCTGACAAGATGTGATGCCCTGAAAAATCAGTGTCCTTTACAGAAAGATAAAATATAATCAATTGGAGAAACAAAAGACCTTGCACATGCTAAGTCTTATTTATGGTGATTTGTCTATGTACATCAGAAATGAACCAAACTCCTTCAGACTAAGAGGAAAGTGAAAACATTGCAGGGGAGACAGGTTATCAGGTGGGAACAGGCAATGAATGTAAGAAGTGAGAAATTACTTCTGCCTTGCTGTGGAATATGGACCTCAGTAATGATGCTGATGTTGTGACATAAAGATTGATAGTAAGGCAAATTCAGGGAAGGCTAAAGAGTGCTGTAGCACTAACTTATCAAACAACTCAACTGCCAATTACACCTGACTCCCCAGCATAATTCACCACAGCATAATTCATCGTTGGCACAAAATGAAATGGAAGCCCCCAAGGGCCCCAGGCAGGAATCCATTAGCGGACACCTATAAATCACTTGTCCTATAGCAATCAAGGGCTTATGTGTGTAAGCTGCTATCTTAATAAACCATACATCACTGGTCTTCCCAAGGTACAATAGCAAATTAGCAGTTGTCTCTTCAAGCAAGAGAAGAAAGAGAATAATAATAATAATAATTAAAAAAAAAAAAAAAAAAAAAAAAAGGCAAGGGAGAGGGAAGAATTACTAAGGAGAGATCTAAAAACCCACAAACTGTCTATGGTCTTATCACTCATTGAGAAGCATATCACTCATACACAAGAAATTCCAGTGTACTAGAAAACTAAATGTAATTTTAGCTTGTGTAAGAGCATACCTGTATGGAAAAAAAATACTGACAAAAGATTGGAGTATGATTTGGCAAACCCTCCCTGTCAGGTAGCAAAAGTCTCAGTAAGATGGGGTTGTGCCCCAAAATACAAAAGAAGGTGTTGCCAGTCACTAAATAGCAGTAAAAAAGCTCTGATTTTGACTCCAGGTGAATGCATCTCCCTTATCTTTGGCAGAAAACTATGCAGGAGAGGATCTCTAAACCCAACTGAGGTACCTCCGGCCTATTGCTACTCCCACGCAAGCCTGTGAAAACAGCCCAATATCATTAAACAATGAAACATTATATTAAAAGATCATAAAAGCAAGAAAAAGAATAAATTAAATTGTGTCCCCCAATGTAATCCACTCATTAATTTAATTTTTAATAGTGTTTTCTATGAAAGTCCTAAAAATTTATTGGGGGGGGAAATGGGGAGAGGGAGGAAGGGAGGGAGGGAGGGAAACTGTAAACAGTCTTGAAACAGGAGCTATTAATCCAATGGTAATTCAGCCTGGAAGTAAGTCATCCCAGTTCATTTGGTTTTGTGAGTCTTTGTGTTGCATGTTTGTGAAGTTTTCCAAAAGGTGGATGCCTCTAAGCTTCTCCAAAGTGTAACTTAAACCAGGTGGGGATTTGCAAGCTACTCTCAGACACTGTCCAAGTTTTCAGGGCAAATGCAGAAGTAAAAAAAAAAAAGCTTTATCATGACAAGTGAGTGAAGGGAAACATAAAAGTCCAGTGATTGTGTGGCTAGAGCAGTGCAATTTTATATTAAGAGACAGTTTAAATATGTTTTAGCAGCATGTAGGCTTCACGCTGAGTCTTGGCACAAGGATGAATCACATTTTAGTAATCTAGTTGAATATAATTTTTAGGCAAATGCTTTAAGCAAAAGTCTGTTCCTTGGTGCCACAGGGCATTATATCACGTTATCTTGCTGATACATAGCTATTAAACATGACATCATTCCTCAGTGTTTCCCTTACTGATACTGCTGAAAATTAAAAGTGCTCGGTAAGAGCAGGACTGAGCCAGAGGCGGTATCTGTCAGGTGTCTGGTCATGGACAGGTATCTGCTAACTGAACTGGGTCATCCTGTCACTCCGTGCTGAAGACTGGGAGATAAAAAAAATCAGCAAAAAAATGCATGCCTTTGTATTTTATCAGCTAAGCTGCAGCAATGTAAAGTCACATATACCTGTAGTCAAGGTGTAGGCACTAAGCTGTTCTTGTGCATGAAGGGGGATACTGGAATACTTCTATGGCTGTGTAGTTTTACTGAGGACATTTCTCACACCGCTGTAACACAAACGCTAGGACACCCAGCCAGCCAACGGATAAAGCTGTATCAGTCCATGGTGCAGGTTTAGCTCAGACCTGGGATTACAGACCCTTCAGAAAAGTGGCAGCTTTTGGGTGCATGTGCATGTTCCCAGACCACTTCCCAGTGTAATATCATAACATGCTGCCAGTAAGGTCATGGATCCAACCCTATTCACTGTGCAAATGAAGTCAAACACACATATTTTTTCAAAAACTGTTTTTCAAAATTAAAGATGAGAGACAAGTGAGAGATGTGGAACAATAGGGAAATCCTAGCACAAGGCAGCTTGCCTCTCTAACACCAGAAGGCTTGTGCGGAGTCAAGTCTGTTACATTTTCAGATCCATCAGGAAGTATATAGCTGCAAAAGTCAGCAGTGGGCCATGTGAGTAGGAACTGGGATCCTGTTTCCTGAGGGAAACAGTGAGGAAGTGTCATTTTTAGTTAAAAGATTTTTTAAAATCTGCTTCATGGAGATTGTAGGCCATAGTAGCTGCCGAATTGACACTGTGCTGATATTTTACTTAAGCTGATATTTTACTTTAACACCAGTGTCTTTCATTCTTGTTGCTGATTTGTTATCACCTAAAATATTTCCACATGAAAATGCTGATGTCTGAATGGTAAATTAACATTTAATACAAAATGTAAACTTAACATTTAGTGACAGTGGGCTTATTTTCTTCCTCAGCTTTCACAGGTCTCAGAAAAATTTCACAGACATCCCAGTGCAGTGTCTTTAGGAATACTGGACATAGCCTAACAAATGGTTATCTTTAAGGTCCCTTCCAATTCAAGCCATTCTGTGATTCTATTACTCTATGAAATGTGCCCCAGCAGACACCTAAGGAAAACCTGCCTTGTCCCTTACCACTGCCCACCACCCTGCATGCTACGTCAGGATTCCCTGGGGAGCAGAAAAATATGATCTGTCCCCAAACAAAAGCACAGGAGATTGACTGTCAGAATCTGTGCAGGGACTGCTGCAAAGGGCTATGTGCACAGACCCACAGATATCTTACTCCCCAGTGGCTGGCCCAGTCCCCTAACACGATCTGAGTAGACCTCTCCTCTCATGCCTTTTTAAATGAACTCCTCTTCACACACTCTCGGTCACAAGCAGGTAAAGCACACCTATGGCAGACTGTGAAGTACCTCTAATTGTGGCAGCGATGATGCAAACGTGTGTCAGGAGTGATACAGCTCTAGTAGGTCCTATTTGGAAGCATGGAGGTGGGCTAATGGATCTCTGTAGGTCCTCTCCCAGACAGATGATTAGAAATGGGATTTGACAGCCCAGCACTGAAAGAGAGAGGGAAAAGTAGGAAAGAGATTTTGAACAGGGATGCAATTGAAAAGGGGACACAGGGGCAGCCGCATACGTTGGGACAATCTGGGACAGAATGGGCACGTCTCTTCCAGCTCCTTCAGCTGAGCTGTACTCCAGAAGCGATGCGGGGTCCAGGTCCCGGTGCTGCGCCTGGGCCGGTGCTGCCCAGCGGGTGGCATTGCCGAGCCGCCGGCTCCAGCACGCAGCTGGTGAAACACCGGCTACCCCAGAGCTGCAGCTTGACCACCGGAATTTCAGTTCGTTAGGTCTGTGTTGAAAGTCTTCCAGGCGATGCATGATAAGCGCATAGGAAAAAACTGTTCTCCCTTTCACATATTTCGACATTTCTTGAGTCGATAATAGATGGTAAACAGCTTCTGATGAAGTTCCTCTCCCCAGGCAGAAAAGAGTTACCCTGAGCTGTCGCAGGCATGTGTAAAAGTAGTGAATCTGAAGCCATGGGAAGAGTTAGCTAGCTACACAGTGCATGCATATGAGAGAGATATGCTCTCTCTTGCAAGAAGAGAGATATGCATCCTCTCTGCATACGAGCTGATGCTATCCTAACTTTACTCCAGTTCTACTTGGAAACTACTGCCAGCAATAAAATTTCTAGCTGTACTTAGGGTATGTTGTTGGTGCTGTTTTTTCTTTCCAATAACAGAGCAGCATGCAGCCATTTTGGCCTGTTTTGTGATAGTGTTTGACTTCAAGCCAGGATTGACAATGGCAAATAGAATCTGGATTGTACATGGATTTTTTGAATACAGCACGTAGGTCTCTCATGATCATTGCAAAAGGCTGTGTGAGGATGTACTGAAGCAGGGGACTACACTGAGGGTTATAGTATAAAGCAAAGGATCTGCCAGTCCTAACTGGAGCCTCACTGGCATTTTTTTCCTGGCTCACATCCATCCACTTTTTTGCCCTCGTCTTAGAATGGTATCATTTATTTTGTAAACAAAACAGAAAGAACAGAAGTTTCAAACTATGTCATACCCTTGAGTGAAGGCAAGTGCACACAGTGACAGCTTCAGGCTGTGTGTGAAGCAGCCCCTTCAGGAAAGGCAGCTTGACAAGTCTCTTGTCTGCTTCTTTCCCTTTGGTATAAAATCAAGGGAAGGCTGGTAAACAAGTATCGCACAGCATTCAAAGTAAAGATTTCAGCCTACACAATAAAAGAGGCTAACCATGTTCTGGCTTTCCTCCTGATAGATGGGAAGTAGGTCAGTAACCTCAGCTCAGCAACATCCTCCGCAATGCAGGAGCTGGGTCTCCACTTGTTTGAAGCAGAAGGCACAAACAGTTGAGAAATAGCAAAACTCATCACTGCTGATAAGCATCTAGTGTCTAGAGCAGACACTGAGGCTGGGTGGAGAGCCGGTGGTCCTGCTGTGGTGACACCAAGGAGGAATGTGGAGTGCAGCCAGGTGTGGTCCTGACCTTTCCATTCTCCCACTTATCACAGCAGTTAAGTGTTCCTGGCAGAAGACATCAAGGCTGAAAGGCACATCAAGTAATGTTTGTACAACTGAAAGCCCCTCAACGATAATTTGACTGCGGTCCCACCCCCACACTTCACACCATAGTAGAAAACTGAGGTATAAATGTTAGCTCTATTTCAGACCTATTTTGTGGGATGAGAATTCGACACCAAACCCTAAGGACAGATTGAGGGGTTTGTTCTCCCCAGAAGGGACACCTTTTGGTAAGATTGTGGCCATGTTTTGTTTGTTTCTCCCCCGGGAGATTACGCTTATAATTACAATTTTATTGTTAAATTACATAGCGATTTCTGGAATTTAGTGTTATTTATAATTGGCAGTCTTAAAGAATCTGTATATGTTTGCAGTCATTAAAAAAAATGGACTATTTATGCATTCAACGGCTTCTTTTAGGCAAACAGACCTAGAGCATATGGGCTGTTCATGCATCTGGTGTCGGACCTATAACAACATTTAAATTTGCATACCTATTAAGAGATAAATCCAGCCACCCCTAGTCCCTCTATCTCTGAGGACTGGCTAGAACACAAGGGGGTTCATCTCTTACTAAAGTTACCCTTCAACTCATGCAATACCACTCCGTTCTTCATATCACCCTCTCTCTTCTGGGTTTTAGGAGGCAGGTGTGAAAGCCCTAGGCTTATTGCAACTGTCTGGAATTAAATTTGTGCAGGAATACACTGAACACTATTGCACAGAGGAGGAGAAGAACTAAATAAATTCCCAAGGAAATGGATAAAATTACATCAAGAAAACAAAGAACCTTGAGACCTGAACACTTTTGCAAAATTGTCTTGCTGAAAAAGGATGACTGTTCACTGAACATTTCAGTGCAAAGAAGGCTCCATGTAATCAGCTAGCTTGAAAGAAATTTCAGAAACAGTATGAGATAGTTTAATTTTCTTACATACTCCTACGTAATTCATACACAGCTGCCAGTGTTGCCTTTTCTTGTACAGATCAAATTAGATCAAAGTACAAAGCATGCAAGTTTTTGTAATATTATAGCAAAGATGTTTCACTCATTCAGAAGGTGCAGGCAACAGAATTGAAACAGGGGTGATGTGTGGGTAGTTTTGGTACTAGTTCTACTCACACCTGTCACTTGCAACAACCAGCCAAAGTCTGTTGTGAATTGTCCTGTTGTTTTTCAAATGAATGGGAAGACTCTACAAACATTAGGGAGCACAAGAACTCACTAGCTGTGGAAGGGCCCAGTACCTCTGCCCCTTCTTTTGAGTTCAGGTGGTGAGATCAGCTATGCACTAGGCTGGGAGCAGCTGAAATATATTCTGACTCATGGCCTGTATTCAGGCTGTTAAGAGGACATCAGACTTTGTGACTAATCTAAGGTCAGCCCCTGCTGGGTTTGTAGACTTCCAGAAACCTCCTGAGACAGTAAATCCATGTTTCATTGTCTCTAGTGCCAAGGAGCTTCCAGGCAAGGCAGGGCTGCCAAAGCTCAGAGCACTCTGGGTGCCTGAACTTCCTCACCCCAGAGAAATGGTAAGTAACTAAGTCCGAACTAAGGGGAAGAAAAAGCCAATGAGAATACTGATATACCTGGGCAGGGAGAATAGGCATGTCTTTGCAACAAGAATGGACATCAACAAATCAAAACTGCCCCCCTTCCCTTCCCTTCCCTTCCCTTCCCCTCCCCTCGCCGCTCCCCCGCGCCCCGCCCCCCCTCCCGTGCCGCTGCTCCCGCCTCCC
>JANIJG010013607.1:62638-74873 GCA_024611175.1 Megaceryle torquata | reverse complement strand
CCTTCCCTTCCCTCCCCTTCCCTTCCCTTCCCTTCCCTTCCCTTCCCTTCCCTTCCCTTCCCTTCCCTTCCCTTCCCCAGCCACTTTTGATGTTTAGGTCCCAGAGGCTATCTCCAGGAAAAAAAAAAAGAAAGAGGGACCAACCTGCTGTTGACATCCATTTGGATGGCCGTGGAAGCAACTGATAACATGTGAGAGCCAAGCCCATCACAGAGCCTGCCAAATGAGGTTGCTGCAAACCCCATTTAACATGTTTTGAAGGCTTCAGTTTGGTTTTCAGTTACTTAGGCTTGGGAGGCTTCTGTGGAAGAAGACAATTAAAACTGCCAGTCCTGCCCATGTAAGGAGGTGAAGAACTGCTCTTTGAGCAGTTACTTCTATACATAGCAAGAATACTGCAGAACTCACCTGTGTCATTCAGATAGCTGTGTTGGTCTATTTGTTTTAGAAAAGTGTAGAAATGTATAAGGGTTTTCTTTTTCTGTAATGGGTCTTTGTTCAGGTCCCAGTTATGCCACCTTATGGAGGCCATATTCCAGGATAAATTTAATGAAGGCAGTGGCGTGTTGAAAGCAGAGGCAGGGAATGAGCTGATAGCCAGAACACAGGTATTTGCCCCAGCTCCCCTCATCCTCATTTTTACATTATGACCAAATGTCTCATCACTGCCAGAATCAGGCCCTAAGAAAGTGAGTTTCTAAGTGACTCCAGAGCAAGGTAGGCTGGGCTGAGTCACTTTTCTGATGTATGGGAGGTTTTACCCCATCTCTCCAGGTCTTGCCCCACAGTTCACCATCTTGCTCTCAGTTGCAGAGCAGAGCAGATCACATCAGCATTTATGCCAGAGAGCAAACTTCAGTCATTCAAATGTGATAACAAGCTTGCTGTTTACGCCAGTATCTGCAGCATCAGGCTGGTGAAAATGTCACTGTGCTGAAAAGCTGTTAGCACAGTGCAAAGCTACACTGGGCTTGCTCAGGCTTTCACAACCATGACATTCTGCAGGGTCCAACAGGGTGTTGCAGATCTGGCAGAGAGACACAGCCACTCAAACTGCCCTTCTGCTACTTTTTAAAGCCTGAAATGAACTTTTTTAAAGAGCACCATACATACATACATATCACCTCTTTGGAAAGGAGGCAGGTGTGTGTCAGTCACTTTAGGAGGAGATCCATATTTCTGTGGCATAGTGGGTGGAATATACAGGAGGATGAGTCAGTGGAAGGCAGCTCTGCATGCCTTTCTCCTCACTAGGGCCTGGATCTTGCAGAAGGATGATCCCTCTTAATCCCAAAGCTTCCTTTAAACTGCTGTTTTGCACTCCTTGTAGCAGGTTTGGGAACTGTGATACCACAGAGGCAAAACATTCCGAAATTTTAATTTCTGAAATCCTTAATTTTATTTTACCTTTGTTTGTTTGTTTGTTTATTTGTTTTTTTAACAAATGCACTTGGGATAAATATCCTCTGGCTTGTAATCTCTAAAATATATTTGGGAAATTTTCCATATTTTTCTCTCTAATCACAAAAGCAAAACACTAGCTTTAACTTTTCTTTTTTTTTTTTTCCTTTATATAGTGACATAGTTCCTGGGAATGGAGAATCTGTGAGAGTTCAGATTATGAAAAATAGCCTGTCTAAGTGACATATGTTCTCAGTTTTAGCCTGAGCAGAGAGGAAGTATCCAGGCTTACATGTACCAGACAAGAGGAGTGTTAGATTACACTTGAAAGCTTCTGGGGACATTGAATTACTGGAAGAGAAGTAAGTTCTAGTGATTATATATCAAAGAGGATCATCAGGAATGGCAACTCAGACCTGAGGTGATAAAAAAATAGACAAGGTTGTGAAGAGATAACTAACTCTTGTGTGCATGCTGTATTGCACTTCAGCACTGAAAGTTGTATAAAGTGGCAATGCATTTTTTTTTAGCAGAAAACGTGACCAGTTATGTTATTTATTTTATCCTCTGTATCACAAAGAAAAGAAAAAATAGTCTACTTCAGCAGTTTATAGATGCTTGAGTTATGAAAAGTTATATGTAAAGATGGTAGAAACATGTTTGAAAAAGAACTATGGATATGATTCAATGGTTAACTTATTTCCTAAATGAATGAGAAAGGAAACAGGTTGCTGCAAGCTTCTGCTCTCACTTCCTTATGAGAGGAGACATAGACGCTGTTCCAGAAAGGAGAGGGCCATTGTGCATGCTCATCTCAGGCAATCATGGGTAACTGGGTGGAGAATGAAGGACTGTCCATCTTCGTTGTTGTAAGTACAATTTTTATTATGATTTGTGTTTAGTAAAGAGTCAGACAGAAAATTGTACTAAGCAGTTCTTGCTGTGCTGGTGAATGATGCATCTGATTATGCTGAAGTGAAGTGCAGTGAAATGCTTCAAGAGAATACTTTCTAAGGAGCTCTGTCTGATATCTTGATTGTTGTAGGCTTCATTGGCAACTGAGAAATGTTTGTATGTTAACTTCCATTTGCTTTCTTAGAAATATTTAACTACCTGGAGTTTTTGTATGCAACAGTGACTTAAGGAAAACAAGTAATATTACATCTTGCCTAACTATGTGTCCTTCAACAGAAAAAGCAATCGGAACAACCACACGTTCTTGCACTTTTATAAACGAAAGTGGGTGTAACAGAAAGCACAGTATCTTGATGGTATAAAAACAATATCAGGGGCAGATTCCATAATTTAGAGCAGAGATTTGTGAATCCTTCATAAAGATAACTAGTACTTGAACTGAGTTTTTTATATAGCTTGCATAGAGTGGCTGTGAAAGTAGGTTATATTAACTTTGAGTAAGATTTAAAAGTACTGAAAATCCCAGACGCATTTAAAAGTGCTAACGAGCAAAGCAGGTCAGTCCTCCTTGGAGAAAACTTAGACAGAAGTTAATATTTCAGTGTTTTCTTTCTTTCACTTCACAGTGTGATAACAAGACCTATGGGCATACAATTTTATATATATTTATAAAATATATACTACACCAAAAGGTAATGCCTGTTCAGGTATTGTTGCCAAGTGTGGTTAGGAGATATAAATACTGAGTGGAAGAAAAGGACAATAGAGAACTTAAAATATTTTTGTGCACTGAAATGTGAATCTTTATTCAAAAAGACATTTCTGCTGCTATTAACAATCAGTGCTTATATATTACACTGTAGATATAAAACTCTAGTTTTGCAATATAACCCTGGCACTTCAGTGCTTTGTAAAGCAGTCAATGTGTCTGCTGTCACCTTCAGTGACTTGAGGGAGTTGAAACTGCCAAGAGGTGAATTCTGGCTCCCCACCCACCCAGTACTGAAATAATAAAAGAATTTTGTCAGAGGCCTTTATTGTACTTAAATAACAAATTTGGTTTTAAAGCCTCAAAACTAACAAGGTCAGCTAATAGGGAAGGAAACTAAGAAAGTCACCCAGCTAAAAGGACAGTTCACTGGAAGCCATGCCAAAGTGTTCTTCATTGTCCTCTACAGCTTGACTGCACACTATGTACAGGGCTGTCCAGTGCTTCACAGGAACAGGACAGCAACAATTTCTACTGATGTACCTCAACAAAACAGAAACACGTCAGCCTTAACCCCATCCTCTGCTGCCTCCACTGTCCCTAGCTAAAAAGCATGGCTGTCTGCTAACTCTGCAACTCAACAACCCAAGTTGCCAGAGGGTGTCACAGTGTTTTTCAAAGGCTCCATGTTCCCTATGGGTCAGCACCAGCAACTGCAAGAGCCCCTCAAGCATCATGCTAAACATGTTGCTCTTCTGGGCGTGCTGTCAGGTTACTACTATACATGGTATTCACACACTCTCACTTTAAATATGACCCTAAGCATTTAATCCTGAGATGAGCTTGGTTTTTTTTAATGAGGATTTGGGGATTTCCCATATAGTGCCATACCCTCATGGAAATCCCTGTATTTCCCTTTACTTATGCCAGGGGTTTAAGACATTTTTCAAGACCTAAACTAATGCCAAGTTTTTTACAGTGTAAGTTGTGACAAAGAACTAGCAAAACATATAGCTTAGGAAGGAGGAAGGACTGTAATGTCAGTTTCTTAAACATATAACCAGAGACTGTATTTTCTCAGTTCTCAGACTTTCTCTCCCGTTTTTACTCACCACCTAGTAAATTTACCTGGACTGAGGGTGCACGGATAGAGATTGGTTTCACTATTGAATGTGAAATCAGTCACAGCTGGTGCTCCAGGAGGGCAAATGCCCAGGTTCACTATGATCCCTTAGGCCAGATGTGTTTGTAGCTGCCTCGGATACCTTTGACAAGGGCTAATAACTTCTCTTTCCCTGAAGAAACCTGCCCCATAGAATGTCCAAGTGTGAGAGAATACTGCAGTACAACTGTGAAGAAATCCAATCTTGGGTCCAAGACTAAACATTACCAAAGTGACTGATTTCAGACCTTCAGAGCCTCCTACTGAATTAGGTTTTAGGTGTAATTTAGGCCATCTATATTTAGATCTCAAGCTTCTTTGTCCTTTCTCACACCTCCTAAATCTTCCTCTTACATAGGTTAGTATGTCTGAGGAACTGCCATTTGGAAGAGGCCAATGATGTCTGGAGATTCAACTAGACTCACAGACTTTGATAAACAAATATGATGGTCCTTTTATAATCATGTCTAAATCTCTTGAGATATGCAAAAGTTTCAGCTATCCATTGCTGTCTTTTGGTTTATTGCCACTCCTGTATTCCTGAGTGCACACATCAGAGCCTATTTCCACCAGAAAAAATTCTATCACCCCTGCTGAACCCTTCATACCCTGCATTACACCTCTCTGTGCAAACAGAAGCACCATGAGCTACTTGACCATTATCTGAACTGTATACATTCAGATTTATGATCTCTAACAACAAACTGTAAGGCTTCCTGTTCCATTTCTCTTTCAGCTCGTGTGGCTGGGGTTAAATGTCTTCCTCTTTTGGTGGTACTATCTTGCATATGATGTCCCACCGAAGTTCTTCTACACCAGAGTTCTCCTCGGCGTAAGTACAATATGTGTTATCTTGGAATAGACAGAGCATATAGAGTTTTTCCTTAGTTTTGTTTGACTGAAACAGGATCAAATGGCTGTAGTAGCAGGTTCATCTAGGAGTTAAAAGTCATGTGCAAATAGATAACTGAATGCAAACAAATGTCCAATGCTTCTGAATAGAAAACTAATATGCAAAATAAAGAGATCCTATTCTAAAGATGTTTTCAGGTAACTATTATGCTCCTGGTAGCTAAAGTGAACATGAATTATGGCCAATTTGTTAAGCAAAAGATGAATAAAATATTGCCATTGAACTATTGTGCAATCATTTCCTCTCACAATTATTTTTCATAGCATGAATAGCTAACAAAGCTATTAGCTCTGAAAAGCAATCATCATTCACATCTTCATCAATCATGTGAATAGTAGTCAAGTAGTGAAGTGATCCTGGACCCTGGGCTATTCAATATAATCCAACTGGTTAATTCAGCACTGTGTTCTACTATAAACTTGCTTCCAAAGCTACCATAGGTCATGATCAATTGGCAGAGAAAAAGAATCTGTTCACATATTTTAAAGGCCTGACCACAGACATTAAAATCAGTCTAAGTTTCAAATTACAGAACACAAAACTTTGTAAAAGGTTTGCAAAGCCATGATTTAATTCAACCAAGCATGAAGTCCTATTCTGCATATGCATATTCTGCATATGGCTTCACATCTCTGTATCAAATTCAGTTCTTTGCAATCGTGGTGCACCACCATAAAGTCACAGAGACCTGTGTTTGGATAACTAGAGCTCAGTGTAACCCCAAGTAAGTAACTGTGATCTGAAACCTGAAAGGGACCCAGTCAATGCAAGGAGAGCAAACTTCATATTTTCCCTCCCTTCACTGTGTTTGAATTAATATGGTCATTATTCCCTCCTTTCAAATAGTCTTTGTTCAAAAATCTGAAATCATTCAGGATGTGAAAAACAACGTTAAGGGTACATATTCCTAAAAGATAAGGCAACAAATTTCCCTAGACTCCCTTTACTGACAACAGAGAACATAAAACTACTTTCCTCATAAGCTGTCCTGTCTACTGTAACTCCCCAGCCAACTGAAACCACAGCAGTGAGACTTCCTTCACAGCTTTGGGACAGAAAACTGTACTAATGGCTTAGACTTGCATCTGTGCTTGGCCATTCATTGTCAGACACAACAGTGAACTCCTTGTACAACTGTATTATTTCAAAACTGGAAATAGAAGATGTTTATCTGAAGGAATATGTTCTGCCTGCATATGTGTCTCTGACTTGGCCAGACCATAACTACTCTGAACTGTGAACATTGTTATTTAGCTCTAGATCTCACACTCATGAAAAGTTATGATATAATATGTAAATAAAATCTGTGCCTATCCATGTCGTGGGTAATATCTTAGGTAATGCATTTAATAACAGCATCTCTCCAATTACAGCGTGCTTTGGCTCTGGCAAGGGCTCCTGCAGCTTGTCTGAATTTCAATTGCATGCTGATTCTGCTGCCAGTATGTCGAAACTTGCTCTCCTTCCTCAGAGGATCAAGTGCGGTAAGATGAAGAAAGAATTTCAAAATGTATGAAAGATGATAACCTAAGCAGCCTTGCAAATATACCAAGCAACTTCATCCAAGTTCCCCAAATATACAGTACTCTGGGGATACCCTTTTTTAAGAAGTAGATAAGCCTGGAGTTTTGGTATGAGCAAGACTGAGGTCTGTATGCCAATGGCCTATATAGAGGTCTGTTGAGAGATTTAGACTTGAACCAGCCTCCTTCAAGTCTTCCTTTTTTTCTTGCCTTCTGGGCACCATGCTGCTCTGTGTGCAAAGTCCCTCTCCTGGCTGGCAGCAGCTGTAGGGGGTGCTTACACACATTTGCCTTGTTTGTCACCCATGCAATACCCATTTATAGTGGGAGGTACTAATCCACATGTTCAGTCCTCACATGTTCAGTTCTTACTGTAGTTTTTCACAGACTTTCAGAAAGGGACTTTTTTTCAGCTGGTTCACAAATTACATTCTTTCTTCTTTTCCATCTCTGGATGAAATAGCTGACAGGCCTTTTGTCCTTTTCCAGCTCCCAAATGCAAATTTTATATACAGCACCAATGAACCACCACTAAGAAAGGACAACTGACTCTAAGTGACAGCTGAAGAGGCTTCCTATGATAGTACTGACTGTATCACACTGATGAAATCTAGATCTCTGACTTTTACAGCAGAAACAATGAAGATGATGCATGCCGTGGTGCACTGAAAAAATATTCTCCTCAGACTCATGAACTGTCCTTCCAAATATATAACAATTCCTCCTTTCTGTCTAACCTCTTTAGTATATACATGGTCTACAAAAACAGTTCACAGAAGTTGGTTTTCATATGAAAATCTGGTGTAAATTCTTTAACACAAATGGGACAGCCCATGGGAGATGAAAAAGCAGAGCAAAAGGGGAAGCAATAAAATAGATGCAGTGTTTCAAGAGTCCTTCATAGAGGAAAAGAGTGAGATACAAAGTAATAAGAAAGTAATGAGAGACAACTCGGCTGTACCATCTGACTTAGTACATATATCCTGAGAATCAGTGTGGCTAAATAAATGGGATGTGTCTGCCACATCAAGCTCCTAAATTACATTTAGGAGTAAGGCCTGTTCCCTGTCCTTTTAAAGGTGGAATGACCCAGACTAGGCTTTCAGTCTTGTGTCATACCCCTTCAGATTCTGGGATGCTACAAAAGCAGACACCCATGCCCTTCATGTATGGAAAAAGAAAAATAATAGTAAAATTGTAGGGTTAAGGATGTTCTTCCCTGGCCCTGGGAAAGATCAACTAGTATCTGCCATCTGAGCATCCTCAGGACACAGAATTCAATAATGAACATAAATTTAGAATTAATGTTACTATTGGAAGAATGGAACTGGAAAATACTGATGATCTCTTGATCACGCAAGGTCTTCGTGGGGTCTGAAATAGATTCCACAGGGGTTGAGCTGAAAGCAGGGTGGTCAGAGGTCTTCTGAGGTCAAAGCAATGGAAGAGCTGAAGACACTCTTGGAGATGGTACTGCAAGGCTAAAAAATTATTCCAAGGAATCAGAGAACAGTATTCCAGCTGAGACTTTGTGCCACTTGTCCTGAATTGCTCATCTCCTATCATCTATAGCTTGACTTTTCCAACCAGGCTCCCAATAAAGCTGTCCCTCTTATTTTAGTAGTCCAACTACAGATTAAGTCCTTCTGCCTTGGACCCTGTGACAGTGTCTCACTCAGGATACACCCAATTTTCTAGTGAGAATTGTGCAGTGAGTGAGCTACAGCTCCATTTCTGCTTCCTGCCTGCAGCTCACTGTCTTGCTGAAAGTGCCAGGCTGTGTAAGGAAATGAAGGGCCCTGACGATGAGCAAAGAGGTGAGGGAGAGGCATAAAATAGGACTGTTAGACAGTTAGAGTTTGTTTAACTCCTGTTGCTTTTTGTGATAAAGCTGTACCTCAGGAAGAAGGTAATTTTTTATCTTAAGCAAAACCTGCACAGCCCAGTGTGCCAGTGCTAGTATTAGGACTGTGGTCACTTCAGTGCAGGGGCACAGCTGCTTATGCTTGTTCTGCTGCTGTCTCTAAATAGCTCTGTTCTGTACGTAACACCTGTGAGGATCCCTTAAGAAAAATCAGGATTTTAAGATGTCACATAACCTACTGAAAGGGCAGTGATCTTTCTAACAGCAACCCCACTGGGGTTAAGGAGATGGGAGAATTGTTCAAACCCACTGTTCAATATGAATGTGCTGGAAACTCTTGCCCTTTACATCCTGCCACCCAGAAATCACACACTACTAAGTTATATGTAATTAATTGAAAGAACAGCTGTATTGTCTTTGCATGTCCACTCTTTCTGCATTCATCACTGTTGTTAATGAGTGTCACTCCTGAACCCAGAACAGCGTTTTGCCATTGCTTGGCCTTCTGCTTCTTAACCAGAAAGATCAAGGCAGCCAAGCAGAGCTGGCACTTCCCCACTACGCTACAGTTTATTCTACAGTCTGTTTAATTATGTCTCAAGATACTTGGTACAGAGAAAGCCAAATTTCTCCTGGATGTTGTTACAGTCTACTGAAGTCATTGCAATTGCCCCAGTGTGTTAGAAGTTGTCCTTTAATTAACGTGTCAGAGCTGGAGAATAACCGAAGGAGAGAACTGTTTCCTGCTCATCTATTTATCTGTACAGTTAATACTCATGAGATATTTATAAATGGACTGGTATGGAAGACTAAGCCCACTGCTGCTATATCTCTACTAAGTAAAGAAATAAATTAGACAGTTTTTTTCATCATCCTTTCTTCTGTTTGACTCTTGGATAGCTGGGATGATCAGCTCCACCCTATCAGCTGGGAGGATATGTTACCTTGCCCTGCCACCTACAAAGTTCATGTCTGGTGAACACTTGGGAGAATAATTTGGTCCTTCCCAGTTTGTTGTAGGAAACATCTACATGGTTCTTGTGTGGAAATGTTTCTGTTAGTTTTCATATTGTTTTCTTCCCTTTGCCAGTCAGCAAAAACAAAAGCAAAATACAATACAGGATAATTATACTTTCTACTGTGCAGAGACAGCAAATGCTGATAGCTTTACAGGAACTTGAGGTTAGGGGAAAATTCCCACTGACCACAGCTCAATTCAGAGGGGGCCTCTTAGCAACCTATCATTATTCTTAATGAAAATATCACCCTTAACAATCAAGTTCCTCAGTCTGTATCAGCAGAGTTTTTTTTCTTTTCTGTTTCTTTTGGGCTAACTCCAGCAGCAAGTTGTAAGTAAATGCCAGGCAAATACACACAGCTTTTTGGAGAAGAAATCACTTCATATTACTGATCATAACTGACTAGCATGTTTTGGGTGGAAGCTCCCTGAGACAGTTATACCCAAACTTTACAATCCATTTCTACAGTGTCAGCCACTGTAGAATCCTGATGCTAGGTGGCAATTCTACCAAAACAATCACCCTGCCATGGCTGAATGTGATCCCTCACGTTTATAGTGTGCAATTTAAATTTAACACAAGTAAGATATATACTTCTGCCATAGTGGATGTTAAGCCTTTTTTTTCTCATTATCAAATACCTTGTTTCAATGGGATATGTTAAAACATAACACGTTATTAGCATATTCTGAAGTATGTGGGAATTATTTTTGTCTATATTTAGGAATTCTAAATCTTCACTAGCAATGCCATGAAATGTTGTGCTCAGAGCCTCTGTTTCTTTCCCTGCATTTAAATATGTATGCATAGACATCACAAATAGTCTTCAAATACTTTTTTTTCTTCAAACCCAAAGTGCTGTTCTACCCGTGTCCGACGACAGCTGGACAGGAATCTCACCTTTCACAAAATGGTGGCATGGATGATCGCCCTTCATACTGGTTGGTGCCCAGATGTTTCTTCATTTATTGCTTTCTCATGCATTTTATACAGTATCCAGGTGGGATTCAAGTTCTCAATGGTACAGGCAGAGATCTGATTTAATTAACCTAAAGGAGTCAGTGTGTGCCAAGGCTTAAATCATTTTCCAAATATTATTCTGCAACTGGCAGAAAGCAAAAGATAAATAAGAAAGGATACCTTTCTCCTGAACCATTAGCACCATTCATGATACTGGTTAATAAAAGGTGTTTAGCAATGTCCTGAGAAACAGATACCCTGACGTTGATTCTTGTTTAGACTTATTTCTTAGCTGGCAGGTCTGAAACAAATAGCAGAAATTATGAAAGAAAAGGATATTAAAAGCTCAGACAGGTCATGTAAATGTTTTGATTTTTTTCTCTCTCATTTTATAAACTAAAGTTTTATGGTTTGTTTATTTTTTTTCCCATTAAATTTGTCACTTCTCAATGCAGGTACTTTACAAAGGTAAAGTACCTTACAAATCATACATCCTAGAACAGTCTTTGTATCAGTAGATTACTTGAGCTGAACAAGTTCCCTTCCTGAGCCGTGGCTGAAATCTCATCACCACTTTGCAGAGAAGTAGCAGGATGATACAGTTAGTATAAGGCCACAGAGGAGCACTGAAGCAGAGATGTGTTGTTCAGAGATGTGAAATCTGTACCAAATCATACCTGTTTTGAAGGTGAATAAGTATGTGGTGATGCTTCATACTGTTGCCACTACACATTATTGCAGTGGAAACAGTATGAAGCACCTCAGCTCTCCAAGGTTTATGGGACACATCCAGCACAGCAAGAACATTATTTAGTGATTATCAGCAATAGAGCAGAGCAAAGCAGCACTAGCAAATGTGACACCAGAGATCCAGATTGACTTATTGGCTCTTCTACAGAATTCTTGGCTGATCCTGACAAATAATTTAAGCCATCCTTCAACTATGCTTCAGTATCCCATGTATTAGGGTGCTACTACTTGAATTGTTGAAAACCTTTGCTGGACAAAGATGTGTTGGAAACTTCCCTTTACTTCAAACGTTAATGAATACCACTGAATACTTACCTCATAGTTAACCCTGATTATTTCTTTCCTATCACTCCTAGCAATTCACACCATTGCACACTTGTTCAACGTAGAATGGAGTGTGCAAGCCCGTGTTGAAGAGGAAGGAACTCTGGCAGCTGTGCTTTCTAGACTTGGTGATAATCCAAATGAAAGCTACATTAACTTTTTCAGAAAAACTATTGGGGTAAGTGACATCAGTCTGTGAAAAGTCAGAATTACATTTGTTTAGATGATCATATAAGACTATTTGAGCAGAGTGCCTATTTCTGGTGCACACAATACAGGTTTAGGCCACCTTGTGGCAAAACCTCATATAAATAATTCTATATTTGTCAGTAGTATTGCTGCTGAATTTTGGTAGTTCTTTTAACTTTTTCACCTGAGGGTTTCAAAGTAGTTTTAAAACATTACTTGAAAACAAATACCCCGTAAAGCAATCTTCTGTCTAAGCATGACATGGCACACAGAAAGGTATACTGAAATACAGGGAAAAGTTTTGAACTTGGGCTGATTAAGCTTTGATTAAAAAAAAAAAAAGGAACCTCCCCACTCCTCAGAAGCACTGAGCATCCCATCTCTGTGTGAGTGACAAGACCCACAGGTACATGATGCCACTGAAAAGGAGAGTTTTCATTTACTTCCTTAAATATGGATGTAGGACTCTAGCTCTTAACATCAGAGCTGTGCATATGTGTTTATCT
>JANIJG010013607.1:39532-62472 GCA_024611175.1 Megaceryle torquata | reverse complement strand
GTGTTTATCTCCCCCAGGCCTGTATTGCTGAGCAGTGGCAGAGTAAGAAACAATGATCCATGTGTGAATTGGTGGAAAACCCTTTCTCTCTACTTCTACTTACTTTAGTAAAGGTAAATTTGCAGGGTAAAAAAAAAAATGGAATAGGATTTTGGCATTGTTGGCATACAAATTCACAGAGGGTGACTTAAATACTTACAACAAGGTAAAGGATTTGGTGAGGGAGACAGACTTATGGTTCAGCTGGCTCTCTTTTAATGCTACCCCTTCCTCAGACCAACTTGTAAAATTATTTCACAGAATCCTGTGGGAGGCCTATATGTGGCTTTCACGTACTTGGCTGGTCTCACTGGTGTTATCATCACGCTGGCCCTCATACTAATCATCACGTCATCCACCAAAACCATCCGAAGGTCATATTTTGAAGTATTTTGGTACACTCACCATCTCTTTGTCATCTTCTTTATTGGTCTTGTCATCCATGGTGCTGGGTAAGTATTTGCACTTATAACACAATACATGATAACTACTGTATCTTCATGTAAAGACCTCTACACATATAAGTGTAGGGGCTTAAGTTACTAAAGCATCAGTTATTTTTTATGGTAATGATGGGCCAATACAGGCTCTGGGAGCAAGAGGCTCTCACTGATACATGCAACAAACTATTCAAGTGCATGAGGCTTTATGAGACTCTGGCAGACTTAAACTCAATGATACTCAACTTCTGGTATTGAATTGGAAAGCTCGTTTCCATGGTTCTTGTTTCTAATTGCTAACTTATCTTTCTCTCCTAAAAGGTATTGCATCACACACATGTAAGGAGACCTCAGCATACAAATTATATAAAGCCCAGGATTTGGTTGGATAAATGAAAACTATAATAACACAGATTTATCTTCCAGACTTGGATGAATTTCCAGTATCAACATTTCAGAATAGACTTTTACCTTTTGTAGCTCAAATATAGGCAACTGCAAGTTTTTGTAACTTTCAAATGCCAAAGAGCCTTTTTAACTGTTGGCTCATTCCATACCTTCTTCTGAAATAGCTGAAAAGCCTAATGAAACAATTTTAGCACTACACAAACACAATTTTAGCACTTAGAAAAATGAACTTTAGATCCATTTTATAAAACCACAGAACCGATGCATAAAGAGAAAAAAAAGGCTAAAGTATCCAAGCCACGTTTCATAGTTTGTATTTATACTACATTGTTCATTTCAAATGAATTTCTAGGTGCACTAGAAAGTGTGTTTTAAAAATGGCCAGCAAAAATGACTATTCAAAAATACTTCCTCTCAGTCCAGTAATGCCAGAAAAAAAAGGCAGAAATGAGACTACAACAGGAAGAACAAAAATAGAAAGCAGATGAGAATCACCACCAGTGTATTTGTCCATTCCAACTTCCAAAACAAGAAGGTTTGACCAAGACCTGTTGAAGGAAAAGAATAAATTGTTTGTGTTTCCCGTAGAAAATATTGTACAGTTACTTACAAAATGTCCAAACTTGCCAGTAATTACTATACAATGCTATCAGCCATCAAGTGTTGCTCTTTCTGGAGGTCAGTGATGAACATATATTTCATAAAACTTGACTTTTTGTTTACTTGGATATTCAATATACTTATATATATACTTATATATATATACACCATATTAATTGCACTGTAATGAAAAGATCGTGGTTGTTGGAGAAGTTCAGCTATCCCTTGGAGGGAGATAAACACAGGAATATTATTATCTATGGAGGGAAGGATGCTTTCTGTCTGTGAACTCAGTTACCTCCCTTATTTGACCTTAAAGACAATAATGCCATTTTGAGTTTAGAAAAAATACTAATGGACTAAAAGCATTGGATGGGCTTGTTACACTCAAGGAAGGCATATTAGGTGTGCAAAGATGGATGTTATGGAATAAGTATGATCTGACAGTCTCAAAGTAACTTGTTAGAGAAAGGCATAGATGTCAGTTTATCTTAGGAGACAGAAAGCTGCATGTCATACATACGTATATACAAACATACATAAATAAAAATGAAAGAAAACTAATTAATAGAATTGAAGGGACAGATTCTTGTCCATTACAAGCAGTTACAGTAATTTTGTAGGACTTGTGTTTTTTGTGCATGAGCAAGGTGACACAGACAAATATACCTAACTTCTTGTTACAGTAGATGTAAAGAGGAGAAAGTACAGAGGTTCAGATTACCCTGCCTTGGAAACTAAATTAAAACTTTCAGCCAAAAGAAGAAGTAATTATAAAGCTATACTACTGAAAACTTAATTACAGTACTGGAAGAGCATCTACACTGAGTAATAAGGAAAAATAAGTCTTTTCTTTCTCTTGTACAGGGTACTGGCATTGTCAAACCTTGGGTGAAGCACAGTACAAGGCAAAAACTCTCAGGCCCACTTTTCCTTAGGCAGTGGGGTGAGGAGTGGCAGGAAATGGGCTCCTCCTGTTCCTGTAACTCATCCCAGAGGGTGGCTGAGCTGAACCCATTGTCACTAGTGGGGAAGTAAACTGCAACTGGTGATGTTCCTACAACTCGTGATGCTCCCAGGACAGTGTCATTCCTTCCCTTTATTTTTCAGACAGGATGTTAATCAAACCTTTTATGAGTAAGAGGTTCATTATTAATATTTATGAGCAGTGCAATCTTTTAACTTTCAAGATTGTGCACCGGCTTTCTAATAATCCTCTGATAAATCTGTCACTTGAAACTGGGCATACATATGACTTAGATATCATGTTTTTTTCAAACATCAGAAACATAGCCTAGTTAAGGGAAACTGAGCTAGAAAAGAAGAAAGAGAAGTCATGGGAAGAAGACATCAGCTGAATTATATTGGCATAATATTGAACAGTCTGATTCTGTTTCTAGGGAAGTCACAGGTCTTAATCTCAATTTCTCTGCTGTGACACTCATCCTATTAATTACCATAATTTTGGGGACTTTTACACACCACTGAGGTGAGGAGAACTCCAGGCAGAAGCAGGAAATCGTGTACAAGATCAAGACATGTTTTTCCTCCTCAAAACCAAAGCTGTCTTTCAGCACTATCTCTGCTACTGGAAATACAGCTAAACTGGAGTAGCCAGGCTTCTCTACAATAAAACAAACAACAATAACAACAAAACTCTAACCGATCATGATTATAGAGGCCAGATCATCAGCTGATACAAGCTGGTATAGCTGGCATAGCTGTTTTGCATCAGAAGCAACTGTGTTCATTCACACCAACTGAATGGCTACTCCAGAGATTCAGAGGGAGAGAACAGGTCAAAGGAAGAACATATGTTGGCACGAGCTCTTCAAATTTCTAAGATAAACAACAGAAATAATTTCTGTGCTGGTTACTAGGAAATCGATTCCTTTGCCCATTCCAGGTTCTGGATTTTTTTTTGAAGAAAAAAGTAGGAGCATTCTGAAAAGAATGAAGTTTTCCTATTGTGACCACATCCTGGAAATGGTAATGGACATAATTCTTACTTCTGCACCTAATCTTGTAGACAGTATTTTCCCCCACAAACTTTCCTCCCCAGTTTTATCACTTTAATAGCAATTTTGTGTGTTGATTAGAGCAGTAAAGTTATATCAAAGCTGTAGCATTTCAGAAGTCCACAACTGCACATAAATCGAGTATTACATAAATACAAAACCAGTAAGGGACAGATACCTTCATTTTCATTTAATTGTATTAATGGGTTTTATTTTTTTTCCAGGCGTATTGTACGGGGCCAGACAGCTGAGAGTTTGGCTGAACATAATCCAGAGATTTGCTATAGGAACTTCACTCAATGGGGGAAGAAGGGGGCTTGTCCAATCCCCCAGTTTTCAGGAAATCCTCCTATGGTAAGAATAGTTGTCAAGTGTAAATACAATTTAAAATGTTTACAGTTTATTCTTTTTTTAAATAAGGTATGTGCTTGTAGAAAAACAGCTATGTAACCCTCAGAGCTCTTCAGTGGTAGCTTTCTTGAGATAAAGCAATAGATTTTGACATTAGATTACAAGCAGAAATGGATTACAGACAGACAGACAAGTCACTTCCAGTGTGCCACAAAAATGAGCACAATTAACAGGCAAAGAAAAAGAGTAAATCTTATCTGAGAACTGTTTACCAAAAATGTATTTTGTGGCTTGTGGGGATTTCCTGAAAATGCTATAATCCACATAATAAGTAGTTTCATTTTATTACTGGACTAGTGATCATAAATGGAAAATCAATGCTTCTGGAAAAGTGACATTGAAACTTCAGCTTTTATTGATTAACAAGGCTCGTTGTTTGTTCACATTTCAGACTGATCTGTTAACAGAAACCAAATCTTCTCCTGCAGTTATACAGACCTGAGCCAGTAACAGATTCAGATCTTTACTCCACATTTCACTTAGTTACCTTATTTTTTTTATACAGAGACAAAATCACTCATAGCTAAAACTACTTTTTAGTAGCAACTAAAAATCCAGCTGCAACTCTCAACGGGGAAAGAAATTCCCTCTCTGACAAGAAATAATTTTGAAGGTGTCATACCTCTTAAGGGTTCCCTACTCCAGCTGATGAAGAACCTAGATTACTTGAATTTCAAGTCTGCTTATAGCATTTCCAGGACTTGATTTACTCTAAGTTGCCATCTTCATCATCTAACTTCTCATTTTATTCTCTTACAGACATGGAAGTGGGTAGTAGGTCCCATGGGTTTGTACCTGTGTGAGAGGTTGGTGAGGTTTTGGAGGTCACAGCAGAAGGTTGTTATCACAAAGGTATGTGCTGATGCTATGCTTAACACTGGGCAAAACATCACCAATTTTCCAAATGCTGCAGCAAAGCCAGCGGCTCCTGCACAACAGGCAATGTTGTTAGTGAAAGGAATGTTCTGGCTGCTATCGTGACGCTAACCTCTTAACATCTAAATGTAACCTGCCTCTAAGAGAGAGCAAGAGAACATTAGCTAAGGCACAAGAATCAAGAATGAATCTTAGGAAAGAGAAATTAATTTTCTTTGTATTGAGTGAAAAATTCCAGAGTGTAGAAATTCCACAACCTTAAGAGTAATATAAGATACCAAATCTTCCTTTTCAAAACTACACAGATATTTAGGAATTCTGATTTTCCAGTAGAACAAATGAGTCCTGAAAAGGAAAGTTAGGGGGTGGTTATTTTGTGCAGCCAAAGATAATGCTGAGCTTCCATTCCCCATGGTGTGTTGCAGAGATACCAACGCTGGTTCTGAAAGTCTGACAGGTAAATTACTATGGCACTGAGCTCAACCATATAAAAATTATCCTGGCTTTCCCAGTGTAATTTCCTCACATGGCACAGTGCTGCATCTTGTGGACATACCCTGTTCAAATCATAACGGAGTTTGGGGGATGACATTAGATGTCTGTACTGTGCCCTCACACAAAGCTAACATGTTGGAAGGATCCTATATACTAGTGTGCTTTTAGATAATTTTACCAAAATATCCCTGAGACATTTTTTACACCATGTCTATGATATCTGCATAGTTCCCTGCTGGCAGAAAATTTCTTCCACAATCACAAGCACTACAGAGAGACTTGATTCTCTGTCTCACAAATCTCTTCTGAAAAAATGAAAATAACCTTGGCAGATAACTGCAGGATTAAAAAATCATGACAGAAATACTAGCTTTGCTTCTGAAATATTGCTTCTATTTATTCTTGGCTAAAGATAGGCAGAATGCAAATGCCTATATTATAGTTCCCACCCAATTAGAACAGGAAAACTTGTTTCCAGTAGTACTATCTATCAAATTCCCTATTTGTACCCTATCCCTGTGTGTTTGCCCCTACAGTCAGATCTATTAGCACTGTGCTCTCTGCCACTATGTAAGGTGCATCTCGAATTAACAAAATGCATACATAGATCTGGTGACATGTTACAAGATGTGCCAGACTGACCTGTCCCTTTTGGAGTGACTGCAAACATAGTGTAAAAAAATACTTCAACCAAAAATTCGGCATCTTCTGCAGTCTTTCATCTGACTGTCAGGTGCTGTTCCTCAGCCCCAGTTCTCCCTGGAACAAAGATTCACCTGCTTTTCTTGCTCTCATCTCAGAAAATTATGTTAGTGATGGAGAATGTAGATACAACCAGGGAACTGTGAAGAGAGAGAGTGCCTCTTTTTTTTTTTTGATTTTTTCCTTTGTTCCTCTCACTGTAGGTGGTCATTCATCCCTTCAAGACAATTGAGCTCCAGATGATGAAGAAGGGCTTCAAGATGGAGGTTGGGCAATACATTTTTGTCAAATGTCCAGCAGTATCTAAACTGGAATGGCATCCATTTACGTTAACCTCTGCTCCAGAAGAGGATTACTTCAGCATTCACGTCCGTATTGTAGGAGACTGGACAGAGGGCTTGTTCAATGCCTGCGGATGCGATAAACAAGAATTCCAGGAGGCATGGAAGTTGCCCAAGTATGTACAAAGAGTCTCCATGGTAAAGTCAACCAACAGCTATGACAGATTAAATTTTGCTCAGCCAGTTTTGTGGCACCTGTGATATAATCCTTAACTACTTCCAACATAGATATGGGCCTTAGATGGCTCTTTACAGTTTCCTCCTATGAACCCCACCTCTTATTTTGATGACCAGTATTCAGCCCAAATGTGCATTGTACCAGACAAAGACCTTTCTAATGTTATTTTAAATGGTGTTAATAAATATTCACTATCAATTTATTAAATATATTTTCAATTTCAGGGTAGCTGTGGATGGCCCCTTTGGAACAGCGAGTGAGGATGTCTTCAGTTATGAAACTGTTATGCTTGTGGGAGCTGGAATAGGGGTCACTCCCTTTGCATCTGTACTCAAGTCTGTGTGGTACAAATATTGCCATGATGCAACCAACCTAAAACTCAAGAAGGTACATGTCCTCTTTCCCAGAACCCATGTAATTGTTCAAGGGCTGACAGCCCAAATGCAAACAGGCCCGGCATAGGTGATCTGGCTTCAGACATGCATGAGCCCTACGAGAAGAGTCCAGTTACCTCACAAGACTATCAGGCAAGGAAGCAGAAGGGTCAAAATCAAAAATATAATGAAAAGAGAAATAGCCTACAAGTAAAATCCCACAATTCCTGACAGTAGCTGTGGAGATATTTTTCAATCTGCATGAGAAACACAAAGTCCAGGGCACTAATACAGCCCATACAAATATGGCATTCCTCACAGGCACAGAGAGAGAGCAACTTTATATCACTGGAAGAGCACTGCTACCATCCTCCTTTCCCCTCCTGACCTTGGAAACTCCCTGTGCAGAGGTCTGGGGAAGAATTCACAGGACAGAACTGGTTTTGTTACTTGCTTTACCTTCCCTACCAGCAGACAGGGAGAAAGAATTTATCTCTAGATCATTAATTTATATCCTAATAAACTGTTTTACAAGGATGTATATGGGGAAACATCATGAACTAGAAACATAACCTGCTGGTGGAAGAGAAATAGAAAGATGTTTCCTCATTCTTGCAGTCACTCATTTTGTTCCACAACCCTCCCCGTGTCAAAACTCCTGAATAGCTTCAATACCAGCATACCCATCTACTGAAGTGGTCAGGGCAATTTTTACAAGAACTTTACAATCCTTATTAGCAGAGCTAAAACCAGAAACCATAAGCATCTATGTCTCCTGACAGCTCACCCTTGTCTCTTCCAGATTTATTTTTACTGGCTTTGCAGAGACACTCATGCCTTTGAATGGTTTGCTGACCTCTTGCAGTCTCTGGAGGCTCAAATGCAGGAGAGGAATAATGCAGAATTTCTCAGCTATAACATCTACCTTACAGGCTGGGATGAATCTCAGGTAACAACATGGTGGAAAATCCTGCTTATGTACGTACTGAGGGGGATGTTAGCAAGTCTGTTATGTCTTGAGAAATGTTCAGATGGCCTTTATCCTGGGCTTCCATCTGTCTCTCAGAGGTGTTAGATGCAGACAGGTATTATCCATCATAATTTGCATGGGATGAGCTGCTAATGTGCACTCTGGCTTCCCTTCTGGTTTACTCTGGCAGTCTTTCCTCACAGCAGCAACCTCAGCTGGCCATGCAAGTATCTCAAGGGCAGACAGTACTGCTTAGGGCACAGTCAACAGCGTTTAGCACTGGAGAAGCTAGTGCAGAAAGACTGAACGATGGCAGCATATCTCTTTCAGGACTCTCATGAGTTCTCTACCTGGTCCCATGCGTATAGTACTCAGGGGGGATTCAAAGGCGCAGCTCTTCCATGAACCACTTGAGAATGTGTGACTGAGTCAGGAAAGGTGATCACTCTGTTACTTCTAGTGATGTTTAATTTTACCTATATCTCACTGTTGCAAAATTTGTCATGTGCCTAAAGTGCTGTAGCTCAGCTAGACAGACAAGGAGGGGTAGGATCAAGGTAGGAAGTCATCATTCAGGAGAAAAAAAGAAAGGAAAGAAGAAAAGTCACACAACTTCGCTTAAGGACAAAGTCACCTGTAACTTATTTCTCATGTAAAAGTGCTGCATAACTCCTCAAGGTCTGAACTTATGCTCTTAACCACATCTTCTCTTCCTGGCTTAGCTTAGCATTGCTGGTCAAGGGAGTTGGGTTATTGTACCTGCAGGGGATATTTTCTTTTAATTTACATCTTTATTTTACAGTTCTTAGACTAAACTAATTCATTGAAAAAGAAATGTAATTAAGTGCTCTGTTCAATGCTTCATAGCTTTAAATCTTGAGATCACCTGATTTGGGGAAAAGGAGGAAATAGAAACTGATAATCAGGATTTTACCAATGTTAGCTTTCCTTGCTAAACACCTTATGGTATATGTTCCATATTCTTGGTCTGGAAGTAATACAGTATGTATTGATTTCATTTTCTTTTTTTCAATGGGACATGATGCTGCCATATCTAACTCCATCTTTACACTGTCCTTTGTGTTTCATTTCCCACAGGCCACTCACTTTGTAGTACATCATGAAGAAGAGAAAGACGTCATTACAGGCCTTAAACAGAAAACATTGTATGGAAGACCTAACTGGGAAAATGAGTTCAAAACTATAGCAGGACAGCATCCTGGGTAAACCTGTACAAATTGATAGTGTCTATGGACCTTCTCTACCTAAATGCAATAATAGCACAATCTTGTTACTTTGGCTGATAAAGTTTGAGGACTACTTTTTCTAATAGTCTCTAGGTATTTTCTGCTCTTGGTTCAGCCATGAACACGATCAATAGCCTTGACCAAAATTTTTTAACCCATAATTTAAAAAAAAATCATCCCTTATCAAAAGTGAGGTACTTCATGGAATGGCTAATTACTAACAGAAGTTTTAGAAAAAACATACCCTATCATTCTGGCTGAAGTAGATTGGAATATCAGGTGACATCTACATACCTCCAAAAATACTTTCTACCTCAAAAAAACCCAAACCTGAGCATGGATGAACTTTAGCTGAGCACCCAAAATTAGTAGGAAAAAAAAACCAAAGCAGCTCCTTTCGAGAGTTTGTGCTGTAAGCTCTTTAAAGCTCTATTTCCTTGATTCCACTGAGGTCAATAAACCTGTCTTCACTGGCTTCTGCTGAGCTGAGCTATCAACCTCCATTTGTTTCAGAAGCAGCAGTAAGTGCCTTGAAAGTTTTAAGGCTTTATAAGTTTTAAGGGATAGATATCCACTTCTACTTTAGTTCCTGTAATTGAAAAAAAAAACCATCTTGCATGTACAGAACATAAGATTGATTTAAATGACAAACATCCAACTGCTCAATACCTAGTTCCTGACCATATTTTAATTTTCTTAACAGCTCCAGAATAGGTGTTTTCCTCTGTGGACCTGAAGGCCTAGCTGACACACTCAACAAGCAGAGCATCAGCAACTCAGAAGCTGACCCACGAGGAGTACACTTCATTTTTAACAAGGAAAATTTTTAACTCTCAAGCATATGAGAGTCACTTAATACAGAGTCTAAAGACTGGATGCCTTTTTTTTGTTTAGAGTCTGGGAAGGACAGCCCTGCTTGTAATCTCAGCTACATTAATGCAAATCCCTTTGCTTCTTGGGAATTATTTTGGCGCTGGGGTAGAGAGTTGAGTTTTTACCTTAGGGAAGTTTGCACCGCCCTCTTTGTGCTACAATTTAGTAGAAAACTATTTTCTTTGTTTCTGTGAGGAAATTTATCCCCCATGAACTGCCTTTATCCTCCTATTATTCATACTGACCACTGAAGGGTCAAGGCAGCCATATGCATTTGGGAGCCAATTCACACTGATAAAGCTTAATGCTATTAAACAATAAAGTATTGTAATATAATACCTGCTATTAGGAAATCTCCTTTGCACACCAGCATCTTTCAAGCTTCTGAATACAAGCCTAAATGTCTTGTCCAAGAGATGAGCAGGCAGCTGAAAAGCAGCTGTTCCTTTTTAGGAAAGCAGAGAACTGGAAAGGGACCAGCTGGATTTCTGAGTGCCACCCCCACTGCAGCTGAAGGATGGAGTTGAATCAAGTTCTGCACCCAGTGTGTGAGCCATTGCTTGGCTGCTTCAAACACTCTCAGTTTCACATCCTTATATTCATGGTGCAGGGATCCAAACAAGTAGAGGTTTGGTGTTTTCAAGACTGCCATTTATGATTTTCAAGGCTGAAAAAAACTTGTTGCTAAATGATTTAATGGGTATTTTCTGAAGCATTCTTAAATGCATGCAGTGCTTTTGGCCCTATTGTTCAACTGTTCCTCTTTGATGGTGAAACAGGTTTGAGAAAACAATGATCATGTGGGTAGAAGCTGGAATAGCTATGAATAAAGTTTCTGATGTGTACAAGACACCCATACAGAGCATAGTACTTCTGTATGTCCACCACAGGTAGCAGGTTCTTAAGAAAAAAAAAAAAAGGAAATGAAACTTTTAATACCAGTAGCAGAGGAAAGAGGGGAAAAAAAAATCCACCAAAAACCAAATAATAATAATAATAAAAAAAATTTTAAAAAAGGTGCATTAAAACCAGCAGCATAGGAAAAAAAAGAAAAACCAAGTGCAACAAGCCCTGAAAAAAACACAGTTTAGTATACCATGTGTCTCCTGTTCAACCCAGTCACCTGCTCTAGTGACTTTTAAACTCCACTATCAAGCCCTGTGGTAGCTCCTACACAGCATGAGACCTTACTGACAGTTACTTGCAGTCCCAGTAGAAAGTGGTGGTCTCCTTCTGCAATTTCAGGCAAGTTTGTGTAGCCAAGCCATCTGGCTGAATGTAGCATATTTTACACCTCAACTTGCCAGACAGGATGTGTTCTCACTTTATACCATTTTTAAATGTTACCCAAGCACTTCATGCTACTGCAGAAGGACAGCCTACCAGTTCCTATTTATTAATATCAGTTTCTGGGAAATGCTGGCAAAGATAAACTCTTGGTGGGGAATTTTTCAGATCCTTCCCTCAGAAGAGACATATTTAAATCCACATAATCCTGTTTGAAACACACCTATTAAATCAGAATAGAACATAACCAGAATTAAAGTAGCTTCTGTGGAATAAAAGATATTGCTACTGAAACAGTAAGGCTCTCATCCTGAGCAGAGTATATTGAAATATTTGTCTTTGATTTTAATGGAAATGTGGTCAGGTCTTTAGACTGTTAGAAAGTGGGCAAAGAGGAACTGCAAGGGGTCTAATAGAGACATTTTGGAGACAAGATTTATCATGTGAAGAGTCTTGGAGTAGTGTATTTTTATTCACCCATTAATTTTCCAAACATTGCCATGACATCTTTCTTTACTCATCCAGTTGTAGTGACACTCCCCGACCTCTTGCACACTTGTACCAGGGGTTGTTTGTCACCTCAAACTCAGCAAAAGGATTTCTGTGCTTATTAATAAATCACTGTCTTCCTAAAACATATAAAAGAATAAGCAGGTGAGAGCTTTTCAACTTCTTTCAAAGGTTTGTAATACTAAATCCTGCTGAAAGAGCAAGCCATGCATTATCACTCAAGGTCTGAGGGTGAAGTTTTTTTAATATCTAGGATACATAAGTGAAACGGATAGCATTAAAATACAAACATAGGAAACAAACTAGCCTGAGTCCTCCCTACTCTTCAGCAAAGCACAGAGGGGTGTCAGTGGTACAGTTTTAAGTATCTTCTATCTACTATCTTCTAGGATGGTAAAGGAGTAAAGCCCTGCTTCCAAATGCTTTCCTGGTCTGTAAAAGTTCATCAGATTACCTTAGAGAGAGACCTTTTCTTAATTAAATATCTTTTAGAACACTTACATTATATATAAAGCCCATGCCTGTGTTACTTAGATAACTGAGGCTGTGACACCACCACAGCTTCCCAGGCAGGACATACAGTGCTCCTCATTCACCTGGAGGAGAAGGCAAGGGAAGCAAGCTACAGGTTAAAGCTTAAAGGACAGTCCTATTTTGTGGCCAAATGCCACTGCTTGCAATCTGACCATTGGTTTTAGCTGGGTCTCTCATTGAAAATTTCCTCCTTCTTTTGGGGATTTTTCTCTCCTGGGCGCAGAGGAAGGGGTCACTTTCACAATAAACTGAGGGATTTACTGTCAAATTGCTGACTCCAAAGGCCCTGACCTGGAAATAAAGGGTGGCCTCTCACCTTTGTTTGAGAAACTGCACATGGTACTCAGCAGTTTAGGCAGTGCTATTTGGCACCATGACCCCACTGAAGTAGCATCAGTGAGGTTTTCTGAAAGGCAGGGACATCTCACAGTTGCTTCTTCAGACAGTGGAGGGAATCAGTGCAAGGGACATGGCAGTGAATGGTTGAAGGCAGGACTTGAGGGAGCTCCATGTTACACTGATAAGGGTCAATTGCCACCAAAAAAATCTTCCTCTCTTCTTTACTAAGCTCCTGATTTTCTGGGTACCAAAGTAAATGAGCTATTGTGCTTGCACTGGCAGAGCTCTGCCACTGCCCATGCTTGCCATGGTCTCCAAGCGCCCTCCAGCATTGTCCCCACTTCCAGTGAGATCTGAACACTTTGAGCAGCTCTCCGATTATGGCTGTCCTTCAGCACCAGCTCTGTCTCATCTGCAGAGATGACTAAATAAAGTTAGGAGCCTCTTAGCACTCCTGGCACCATCAGTATAGACAGGAGCACAGTCTGTGACATGCACCATTGAACTCATGCTATACTTGAGCTTACAAAGTGTGCTGACATCTGACCTGTCCTTCCATCTAGTTCCACAAATTCCCTATGCAAATAAAGAATGCTCTTTGATGGCAAGAAAAGCCAGTTGTTGGATTATTAAAATAATTGTTTCATCTAATGGAAGCAATTAGAAGTTCAAGTCAAAGTGATGGAAAAGAAATGTTGGTGTCACTTATGGCCTCAGGTCAGCATGTTTTCCATACTTTTTTATAAACTATTTTATCTGTCTTTCCACATGTAGTCATCTGAAATAAGCAGTTAATTAACTCACCAATATCCTTGATCTCCCATTCACTGTAGTTAGTCTTACAGTTAAAGATCCTGACCCTCTGGGATGCTGGGCAGCTCTAGTTTCCACTGGCCACACCTTGATTTTGGAAACTGGAAGGGGGCTTTGGAGGGGGCATGGCACCTGGCCATGTTCAGATAATATATTCAAGTGAGACCTCGACATATACTGGTGGGTCTCATCTGGTCTTCCTTCCTTCCCTGGTACATACTTGTAAAGCGTGCACATGGGCAACTGAAATCCAAAGTTTCCTAAGTTTTAACCTACAATAAAAATGTTACTCTTTGAGTTCACCGTCATGTATGTCCCAGGGGGAAAACAGCCTGGTTGCAAAATAGGTCTTCCTCTTTTCAGTTTTGTAAGACTTTCTCTGCTGGGTGGGGACTTTTTGCCTTTCAGTGCTCAAATGGTGGGTTAAACCAAATTAGAAACAGGGGAAAAAAAAAAGCTGCCTGTGAAACACAAGGTACTTTTGAACAAGAAATAATGTTAGGATCTCACTATAGAACTTTTTCTCAGGATCCTGCTCTATTTTGGGGTATTCTTAGCACACTAATGTTGACTGCTTTTATTTTTTCATGAATTCTTTGTAGAATTCATAGCCAGGTGTAAGCCCTGACACCTCAAACACATAAGTATATATGCCTCAAGGAAGTTAGGAGCATAAATTAATATGATAATGGTTATAAGCCTTGACAGGATCAAGATCCTCATGCCTATGTACAACAGCGTTAGTTCCACAGTCATGAGCCAGAGTAGTTATTTGTCACAAACCACACGTTCATTTTTGCATTTCATACATACCTTGGCAACATGCTCGTCTCATTTACGTTCACCGCACTCAAACTAGCCCAGATTAGCAGCAAAATTAATTACAGTAGAGTGACAAAGTGTTGAGAGACTTGCTGAAAGCCTACAAATGCTTTCCAGCCCCATTCTCCACTAATCCCATTCCCCTTCCCTTCAACTGGTACTCTTCTGGCTGGCTAATTGGTGTATCTCTGCCCAGGCAGCTACCACTGATTTCTCTCTGTCCATCTTCTTCTACCAGTTGCTGCTGTCACCCCTTCACTCACCCACTCCTTCCTGCTCACCAGCTCTGCAAGTTTCCCAAAAAGCTCTGGCTCCCACAATCTTTTTGCCAATTTTGCAAGTGCTTGTGCCTCCTGCAAGTGCAGGGAGAGGCACGAGGGCTTTGCTGCCAACTCCAGCCAGTGCAGCACACATCTTACGTAACATGATTCAGCTACAACCTCCCCTGTCACTACAAATAGACGAGGGGTGCAGCACCTTTGCATTGCCCAAACAGACTATTTTGGTGCCCTCCCATAATACCCTCTTCCCCTGCTTAATGATTTTTATTTTCAATTCTACAATGAAGGAAATTTATGAGCTGCTCTGTTCTAGTATTTCAGCATGTATGGGTCAAATTATGCACTTTTATCCTGTAAAATATATCTGCATTTTACCCTATATTTCATTTGCATTGTTCAGAAACGAGGGAAATGGACAAAAAACTCCCTTACAAATACCCACCCACCTTGCTGAACATTATTGTAGGGAGGAAAAGGCCAGCCAAAAGGGATTCAGATCATTCCTCTCCCTTGGAACTGATCCTTTATAATTCTGGAAACAACTTACAAAGCAAAATACCCCACAAATAACTCTTCTATTGTCTTTATTTTCTACTTGTAGGGCAACTGGTGTTAAGACCATAAAATATGCAAATAACATTCACCATGAGCATTGTGGCCCTCAGGGCAAATGGATTGAAGAGATATCTTTGGTCAAGTCATCTTTGAAGTAAAACTTAGGTGCTTCTTAAGCTGTTTTTGTCTTTTTACTCCCATGTGAGTTAGACTGGACCATGCAAAAGTCCAGGTTCTGCACAGCAGCTCTGTAAGGTTTCTCTCTGAATGATGGAGAACACTGAGAAAATTCAGGTGTAATTTTCCTGGGTGAAGAAATGGCATAGGGAAGAACTGGGACAGGGCAATTGCCATCATCCCTTTGCAATTAACAGGCCAAAATGTAACTGTCAACACATTGTTAATAAAGGGGAATTTTGGCACGGCAAGTGTCCAGTTTTGTGTCACAGACTCTCCATCTTTATAGATCAAAAAGATTTCTACCCTGCAATCTCATTCAGCCAGGTCATAAGTGAATGTCCCTGCAGGACAACGCAAAGCTGGGCAAGTTCCCAAGAACAGCTAATGAAGACAGCTGCTGTTGTGGTTTTATCACCCTCTGCCTTTTTTTCATATTCACCTTTCAGCTGTGAAAACCAATGCTAGCTCAAGCCTGTTCTCAGGCTGTAAATTCCCACAAACCCTCTGAGATTGTGATGCTATGAGACCTTAACTTTGTTCAGACAGCAGCAAGGAAATAATCATCAAAGACTGACAAAACAACTGTGACGAACATTTTCTAGAGCAAATCTCCCTACAGAAACAGAAAAAGAGCCCTGTAGACCATCAGCAGCTGCCTTCTGCCTCAAAATCATGACAGTTCCTCTCATCTGTTAACAATTCATTAAACACTCTCACTGTAATAGGGCTGCAAATGTTTAAGTCAGTATGTGGATCATTGTCCACCACTGTTGTCCATCTCACATGTATAAATTAAGCACTCAATAGCAAAGGCCTAAGGCTACAAGCCAAAACAAATAAAGATAAAAAAAGTGTGTAAAGGACAGCAACATGAGTTGCAATGAAATACTGCTTATGAAGTACTAACTGGTGCTCAGTTACCCCATATTACTTCACATTCCTTTTACAGGAAACCTCTAAAGTTTATAGTCTCTGCCAGTTATTGCTGAAGCTGGAAGTGAGCCCTTTTCCCTGCTATTTTGCACCCTCTGAGGCAGGAAGCAAAGCATAGCTGAGGAATCTTGCCTCAAGTTAGTCATTGCTGTTGGTGGTTTAATGAATGCCCCAATGTCTTTATTTGCAGTAATCCGTTAGCTGTTCAGCTGGTACCATGGTAACAGCCATAATGAACAAAGTGATCATTTTAGGACTGCAGGTTCGTATACCATGTGCCCTCACATCACTGCTGGGGACATACCAGCAGCTCTTCCCCAAGCAAACATTCTTGAGTAACAGCTCTCCTCCAGGATAACTGTAGTGATACAAGCGTTGGCTTGAGTATTGCATTACAGGGCCAACACAGGAGTCTATTTAGAGCATTTGCCAGGGTTCCTTGTTGACAGTCTTCAAGAAAATATCCTGTTTAAGCCCTTACTCCCTCTGAAGTACTTGTATGCCCTAAATCCTTCCAGGGTGGTGGGGTGGATACTGGTGTCAGTGACAGATTAGAGATAAGATCTCTGTAGCAACATGAGGAGGAAATCTTGAGGTGGGCAGAAAGGGAACAGTAGTAATCAGGGAGGGAGATTATAAGAACCACTATGGGTCTTGGCTTGTGAGGCTGGAAAGAAAAAACAGCATCCCCTGGCTGTTATGCTGCCAAAGAAAATATGCATTTCTCAGTCTTAGTCAGGGAGTGGTAGATACAGGCAACTTACCACTAGGAAAAAATAACAGGTAAACTTGCATTTATGTAAGCAGCAGAAACTAGCCCCAAAACATACAACAACAACAAAAAGATGGAAGTCCTGATGTTACTTTCAAGTCATTTGCAAAGATTAAGCTGTAACCTATTAAGACAGCCACTTCCCCTTTAGAAGTAACAGGTGTTCCCCCCTGCCCACAGCCATTTAATTTGTTTCAAGATGCTGGGCCTTTCCCTTCTCCCCCCAACAGGGGACAAAAACCACTGCTCATTGCCAGCTAATGGGGACAGCTTTTGCATTTTGTAACTGCACAAGGAAGCTTTATCAGCAGTGAAAATACTGCTAGGGTGAGCTATCAAACCACTGTGTTACGTGCTGAGTAGGTATTTACTCCTGCTGTGGAAAGTGTCAGTGGGAAATGTTGCCCAGGACTGCCCTTTGCGTATCTTGTAAATGCCACACAAGCTGCAGGGGGAACCTCTCACCTTGTTTGTCTTGCTCTCCACCCAGCTCAAGTATCTTTAAAAAAAATATACAAAGCAGTTTCTTGCTAATATAACTACCAGCCCTTCTCTTCCATCTATAACTGAAAAAGTCTTTTATATGATTGCTGATGCCTCCACTTTCATCTTAAACCATCTCATGTCTGTCTTCTAACTCAAGGCAACTCTCAAAATCCTGTGACTGAAGTTTCTAAGTAGGGAAAACCCTGGCCTGCTGTTACTGTTGCTCTCGACATAGCAGTCAGCACCAACATGCTCAACCATGACCTTCTTCAGAGATCTTCATCTTTGTAGTCATCTTGAGACAACTGTTGGACCCAAAATCCTCTCTGGAACCAGTGGTTTTGGGGTGGCTAATATTGCTGCTTTGTGTTCCTAGGACTGCCTGTGTCCATCCATTGCAGTTATCCAAGTCAAACTGAGCAACTTTAAGACAGTAGTTGGGCCTTTCTTTGAATAACAACCAGCATAGCAGGAAGTTGTTCCCAAACTAGTGCTTCTAGATGATGCAGTAATAATATCATTATAATAACACTACTACTATTATTATTATGGAGAACCAGGAACACACATTCCTGTGTCTAACTGAGCCGTTCTTAATCTAGCTTTCCAAACTAGGTTTGTTTAATCTCTTTTCCTAGAAAAATGAGATAGGAGCTGAGGAAATGAACAGATTACTAGAAAAGGGAGAGACAGAGACCAGGTTTTGTAAATTCAGCTGCATTTCAGGGTTGGTCCTATGAGTTGGAGTTTCTATCTCATTTAGACCATCTACCTCTGTGGAAAATAAAAAATAAATCTGGAGCTATTTTCTTTCTTAAGTTTCTGTTTCAGCTCTTGGTGTTTTCCCTGCCCCTTCAGACTGCTTATCTTCTTTGGTGTTCTCCATTTCAAGTCTGGCTTATAAAAAAAGAAACAGCACACATATTTTTAGGAGATTGTACAGTCCCTTCACCAGCTTCAGTGGGTGAATGAAAGCAGCTGGTAATATATAAGACTAACAATTCTATTTGTAATTCACCAACATCTGCTCAGTATCAATAGATACCCCTGCTGTTGTGGTCTAACACATGAATGGCAGTCCTGTATCCCTTCTCATGAGAAAGTATTTTTAATAGTAGCAACACTGAAAATAAAACTATGTTATACATATAGTTAAGCATGTGTACAAAAAGCTTACTTTTAAGCAACCCAACAGCTAATACAAAAATAGACAAAGTCAGAAGATGGGTGGGTGGGTGATTGTCACATTCGCGGCTCACCAGCTGCTGCCGTAACTCCTGAATTCCCAGTAAGGAAGTGAAGAGCGCCTGTGGGCTATCTGTTGGCCAGCAGTGACCGTTTGTGGCCTCATGTTTCCTGGAAGCTATGACAGTGTCACAGAAAACACATTTTGAGGGGAATGGCATAACCGTTAACTGCCCTGTGTTCTTTTGTCAGAAACTTACTGTTATGTGTTATGGCTACTACTTTTTAAGACTACAGTTGGCTATTTCCACCTTGCCTGTTTGCCAAGCCAGTGATCATCCTGCTTGACAGCTCACCCCCCACCTCTCCTTTTCACGGTTCATCACGGCCGGGTCTGACACCGCGCCTGGGCTCCGGGGTCTCCGTCAGGTCAGCCCCCCAGGCAGCAGCTGCCGACCAACCCCCCCGGGCAGGGACGTGTCGGGCTTTTGTCACGGGTGCTGTGAAGCTCAGGCGAGCGGGGCCGCGCTGATCCCAGGAGCGGTGCCTGCTTCTGACGACGGGCCCCTTCCCACCTGCAGCCCAGCCCAGCCCAGCCCAGGCCGCAGTCTCCTCCCTTCGTCGACGGGGGCGCTCGGGCAGCCTCTGGCCGCCCGGTGGACTTTCAGTGGCTGGCTCCAACGACCTGCCCGCCCACCTGAGCAACCGCCGGGCCAGGCCGACCCGCCCTCCACGGCGCACCGGCCGCGAGTGGGCTCGCCGCCGGCTGTGGGCGCGCTGCCCCGCCGCCACTAAGGGAGCGGTACAGGCCCTGCACACGGTGCAACCCCTCCCCTCGGGTCGGGCGGCTGCAGCTTCCCCCAAACCGGTGAGGGTGGGAGACACAGCTCGCCCCCTCCCAGGAGCCCGAGCGGAGTGGGGCGGAGCGGGGCGGGGCGCTGCCGGGAGCTCATCCTCTCCCTTCCGCGGCGCCACCTGCCGCTGGTTTCGGCTGTTGACCCGGCACCGGCTTTGCGGCGTCCTTGCCTCCCGTGCAGAAGCTCAGCACCCAAGACCTCGCAAAAACCTGCCGTGAAATCCAGAGTTACAGGCAGCCGGTGGGTGCTCAAGCGCCAAGACAGCCAGCTCGGTATTTACCGCCACGAAGCTGCGGTAACTGGGAAATCGGGGTGGGGTGGCAGCTTAGAGTAAGCACCCAAGGTCCCGGGAGAGCACGTCCAGCCTCGGCTAAAACCCAACTTGCCAACACTGTATTGCCCAGATGAGTTACGTGAAAGGCGGCACAGGCAATTGCCATATCAGGCTCCTTCCATCCCCCCCAGCGGCCTCAGGACTGTGTGTTCAGAGAGATTTGTGTTTGCTTCATGTGGGGCAATTAATGAAGCCCAGTGGAAAACGTGTATTTACCAGCTGCTACTCGAAGCAAAAATTTTGCAAGCACTGTCCCCTCCCGCTCGAGGTAACTTGCATAACTTTACTTAAGATGTTAAAAGCAACAGTGCAAAGAGATGAACTTGGATGGTTTGTGCACTGATCCCTAAGCCTCAGTTGATCCATATCTAAACCTGAAATTAAAATTGCTCAGTTTCTTTCCCTTCTCAGCTAGCTTTTGCAAAGTTGTTCCCTACAGTCATTTAAATTACTGTTCAGGGGTCCTATAATGAATGCTGTGAAAATAGGCTACTATAATTTGTTCATAACATTAGCAGACCATCTAGCTACAACTGTGGATACAATTTATCTAAGATTAATTTCCTAAAATGTTCAACTCAGATGTGAACACTCTACAGATATTACATTGATCTTTTTGATATTTTCAATTGATCTTATTGATATTTCAATTTCATTGATCTTATTGATATTTTCAACTAACAAATGATGTCACTCAAAACCCTGCAGTAGATTCTTCTGTGATTTGTTCAGACCAGTGTCAACAGCTACTGCAAAAGACCACACAGAAAACAAGACCTTAACAGTGCCTGAGATTAGATAAAGTCATGACTGCCTCAAGTGGAGTGCTGCTACTACCAATAAAGGCAGTCATAGCCTTGCTGTTACCTCGCCCTCTCACTTTTGCTGGCTAATATCTAAGTGCTACTTCAAATTAACTCTGGCCAGTATATTTGTATGAACACTGTTGGAGCCTTTGTTTTGGTATCTAGGAATTGCTGAAGTGGAAATAAGGAACAAGAGGTGAACTTCTACATGAACAAAATTATATATGTATAACTCAAAATTGTTAGGGAAATGGATAATTAAAAAGGATGAATGTGTTTATAAATATATATAATTTCTGTAATAAGTTACATATTGGAAGATCACACTTCTTTTTGTCAAACAAGGATTTCATTTCATTCATCTCCCTTTCCCTCAACCTCCAATTTTACCCAGGTGGTCATGAGCAAGCACTGAATGAAGGCTGCCTCAAAAACTTCAACTTTACAAGAAGAGATAGCAGAGAATGTTTAATTTCTCCCTAAGGTGTTTGCAGATATGATGATTTTCTGATTTAAGAGGTGCTATTCAGAAATTATTCTAATCATATCCAATATTGATCTATGAGGAGGAGAACCTGCTGACTAGAAAGAAGTTTGAGTTTCTTGAGGCCAAGCCACCTAGTCCATCTTGCCAACTTCTCCTGTGGATGGGGGGTTTTAATGGCTTTGATTCTGAACCCTGTGTGGCCATGTTGCAGTTGTTTTAGAGCAGTTAAAGAATTCATAATCTGTGATTTAACAGAGTTTGATGGCAAGGTTCACTATGTTACTTGTTACATGGAAGAAGTATACAAGGGAAAATCAAGTTAGAATCTATTTGGAATGATTTGCACAGAGATCAGAGATGTGAAAAGTTAAGGGAGACCCTCCCATTGAGTCATGAGTTCAGAATGGACCCCCTCGCTTTCTAAGCTCCTTGTCAGAGAGGAGTCTAGGTGCAGCTGGATACACTTCTAGTCCCAGACTTCGTCAACAGTCTATATCTACAGGATTATATGTGTTTAGGGCTAAAGGATTGTATGTGTTTATGGCCAAAGTATTCTATGAGTTAACTCAACCCTTTATATAATTGATCTAGGATTTCAAGGTTTCAGCATGCTTATTCCCAGTTCACTTACCTTCTGTCTAGTGGTAGCTTGCACTGTGTCACTCAAACCAGGACACACTGAAGTCTGCACCCTAGGTTTCCTGAAGCAGACTCTCAGGCATCAGATTTTATAAAATAAATAATTTATTAAGAGTGGGACAGCAGCTGGGTCAGTTTGTGCCTGGGGTCTCCAGAAAGGAAGGAAAGACCCAAACAAAGAAATACTTGGGCAAATACAGACTATTCACCTGCCCCTCATGTGACATTTCAGTCCAGTAGTAGTATTTGGGTCTGGGGTTTTCTTGTTCCTCACTGGGTCTAAAAAAATGATTCAGGTCTGACATCTTCTTACTCCTTGTTGAATTACTTCACTGCCTCTGGCCAGGCTCCTATCTTGTCTAGTTGCACCTGCTGTTGATGGCTGCAGCCTTGAAGCTTCCTTATCTTCTCATTTACACAGCTTCTGGAGGCCTATTTTGACTAAGTAGGTGCATTTTCAGTTAAGTCTCAGTGGAAATTTACAGCTTGCAGCCTAAGGCTTCAGCAAATCTAGATACTCATGCTAAGTAAAACAAAGCAAACAGTATACTAAATCACACAACATTGTAACTCTTAAGTGATTCATTCTATTTAAAAATTACTTATTTAAGCTAGATGACTGATATCTTTTAACACTGAGAGGTGTTCTCCTCAAGGGGAGAGTTGCCTGAGCTGTCCACTTGCCACAGAGAATTCAAATTGAGCTCATCCATCAATCTGTCATTGATAAAAGATTATTGCTAGAGATCACTCCCATGCAGCCACTCTGGCTAGCAGGGAGAGCTCAATGGCGGCTCACTTAGGTTGTCATATCACATTCATGGGATAAAGTGCTTGTCTCATAGTCAAATTGCATACAATGGGATGGGTACGCACAAGGCTCCTCGTACCCATGAGACTCCTTGTACCAACACCTTTGTTTTTCTCTGCTCCTTTGTGGGTTTCCTAGAGGAGTTAGTGGATTTTGCCTCCTTTGGAGCCTGTAAACTGCTGCTGGTTTTAGAACCAGAGGGAATGACTTCAAGCTGAAACAAGGTAGGTTTAGACTGAACACTAAGAAAAATTCTTCAGGGAAAGAGTGGTGGGATATTGGAATAGGCTGCCCAGGGAGGTGGTTGAGTTGCCATCCCTGGATGTGTTTAAGAATC
>JANIJG010013607.1:8338-39432 GCA_024611175.1 Megaceryle torquata | reverse complement strand
AACTTGTAGAGTAGGGTGAATGGTTGGACACGATGATCCCATGGGTCTTTTCCAACCTAGATGATTCTGTGATTCTGGTTTGTTTAAGGTGGGATGGAGCACATCTGTCACAGGCCCCGGTAGTTTCTTCGCATGAGAGACTAATCCTGATTCTCCTTTTCTATAGGTCAGATGGTGGGATGGAAGTTACAGAGGTGTTTGTAGCTGTCACTGAAGCACTACTCTGTTCCTTTTCAGAAAACTTTTACATAACAAACAAACCTGCTGTCACGTATGTTTCCTGTGTTTGATAACAGATCCTTGATGGAACATGAGAGCCAAAACCTCTAGTTACTTGATAGCAATTTAGACTCATTGGAGTAGAACAATCAGTCTCCCTTGGTGGGCACATGGTGCTTGGTTGCAGCCTTCCTTTCACTGTGGGGTAAAAAGAGAAACTGTTCCACTATCAAACCAATGTCACAGGCCCCTTATGTGGCATAGACCCAATGGGCTGGAGCAGCTCATGTGCAACACAATACAAATGTGACCGCACAGCTTTGGAGCCACTTTGCAACTGGGTTTATTGCCACACTTAAAGAATACCACACCTGAGCTCAGATACTCCCCAACAGACAAACTGGTGCTGGCTTTAAGCTGGGAGTGTTCTGCAGACAGACAGGTAGAGCTTCTTGGCTCAGGATATTTTGATGAGGAGGGTGCAGTCTGGCTCCATGCTTGTGTCACACTGTGACTGCAAAAAAACCCCCAAAACCCTCTCCCAATTAAATAGGAACAAAACAACCCGGTCAGATTGTGCAGGAGGCAGCAAAGCACATCACAACAATCGGGTAAGAATTCTTCATTACAGTATCTGCTGCACTCCCCTTTGAAGCATCTGCTGTATTAGAACAAACCCCTATTTTCTCTGTATGGCAGCTACAGTACTGATGTATATAACCTACCAGTAATTAATGTTCTCTTTTATGGTGTATTTAAAGTATCAGTGCTCTAATGTTCCTGTCTAACTCTAAATAGGCTAGCTATTAGCTGGGATTTTAGTGGCTTCTGTGAAGTGCTTTAGATTGCATGAATCTAAATTGAACATACCAGGATTTGTACTTGTTTCAATGACCTAATGTAATGGGAAGATGGTCATCTGAAAGGTAACAAGTTACTGACAGACATCTGGCAGGCAATGAAAAGGAATGAATCTTCTCCCTTATTTTCACAGTTTTCTGTTCAGATTAACAAAATTTGCATGGGAAGAATAACAGGCATCTTTTGTCATGAAACAGGAACATGTATGAACACATAGCTCCATATATGTCCTCTATACCTTAATGTAAACTCTTCTGTCTCATTAATAAGACCCCCATCATTAACAGTAACTCATCCCCCTGATTGTTACACTAAGAAAACATTGTATTGATAGAAAGTACTATTGAATAATGTTGTTCTGGGGTTTCATAGTCTGAAATTCTTATTTTTATCCTTGAAAACAAACTATTTGGAAAAGCAACTAATGGTGTTCAGCATTTATAGTAAATGCAAGTATCTGTTTGTACCCACATAGATGGGGAAAAGAAAGACTGGAACAAAGTTAAATTAATGAGGATATGATGTGGAATAAAAATACTTTTCCCAGAGTTTTATAATCCTTCTGGAGTAACAAAACTTTAGTTCACATCATCATGACAAGCAGCAAGAGGAAAAGTTCTGAGCAAACAAGAGGAGTAAGACATTAGGCTAAGTCTGGGAACCAGCCTTTGATGAGGTCTTCTCTCTAAATTGCATGCACGACTTCAGTAAATTCCCCAAGTTCTCATTTTGTATACAAGTGAAGAAAAAGGAGTATTTTATCTCAGTTCCTATTTAGATTGATCAAGAACAGGAGGCAAAAATACAACTAAGGCAAAACTTTATTTTCTTTTTTTGGTAGAAAGAAAAACGAAGCAGTCTTATAACTAAGCAGTATTTTCTAGGTTTTTTTCTGCAGCAGAACCCCCACTGAGCCTCATAAAACCAATAGTCTTACTCAGTGCATGTTGTTTTCAAGTAAAGCAAAAAAAAAAAAAAAAGATATTACAATTGGATATTTGAAATATTTCTTCTGAACATGGCACCCAAATGCCCAATAGAGGGGCATAACAGCCACTACTGTTTTTACTCACCCACTTCTTAAACTGCATCAATCATACCAAACCTTGTTCCAAATGCTACCCCGCTTATTTTTTCGCTTCCAACAATCACAAATCTCAGTGAAACTCCAAACTACTGCATTTTTATCAGTTCCACAACTCAGCTCTTAGATGCTGGCACCTAGTTCAGAAATTCCTGTCCTAACCCCGGTAATATTAAATTATTATACATTTGATGGTAAGTACAACATACACATACATTTTCACGCTACACTTGCCTGTTAGGCAAATGCAGTATTACAGTACTAATTTTACTAGCACTTAGGTAAAAGTGGAGCTCTATTTGTCTGCAAAGCAAGAGATTTTGAATAGTATTGTGAATTACACATACAGGCGTTCCTTCTATAGCCTCACACTAGCTCTATGTATACAGAATTGAAGCAATGAAATGTTTTTTAGCTTTGCTTTGTATAGGACACTTGCTACATACCCTAGTAGTCAGTTATCTGAACAAAACAAACAAACAAAACTGCATAATAGTGCTTTAATACTCATTTGTTAAAATCTGAAACAGCTGGTAGGTGGCTGTTAAGTAGTTACCAGTCTCGTCCAAAGATATGCAGTAATAAAGAAAAAATTCTATCCTTAAGCAGCATCTGAGAAAATTTAATGTAGCTGCCACTTAGTGGCAGCAATCATTTAGGCATTTTTGGTATTGATACATCCCATAATTTGTGCATTAATCAACAAAAAGGTAGGCCCCAATCCAGCAAATACTCATGCGTGTGCAAATACTTTTCTTCCACATGGAACATTTCAAGTTAGGACTCATCAGATGAGCAAAGTTAAGAACTTGCATAAATCTTTACAGGAGGGGAATTCTTAGTGCTTAAAACTTAACTATTATTTCTTAAACTAAGATCCAATTCCAGACTTGGAAAGGTAGGAAACATTCCTATAAAGAACAGATATGTTGCTTTAAGATAAATACTTTCAAAGCTAACAAGAACCTCTAGAAATACATATGTCTTCTCTCCAAACACTTTAATCCCACTTGGAGTAATATGGGTCCAGTTATATCACCCTAGCTCCTGGCTACTGCATGAGAAATCAGTAAAGTGCTTGTGACAAATTCTGCAGTCATGGAATAAAATCAAATTTAAGTACCTGCAGAATGTTTTCAGATTTATAAACTATGAATTAGGGCTGATATCTGATCCCCAGCATGGTTCCCTGAATCAGTAAGAAATATTATGTTCTTAATTCTGAAGATAAGTTAGAATTCTGTTATGAATACATATATTTTACCTTTGTCCCAGTGAATTCATCCTCTGCCCCCACGGGAAAAGCTTAACTGGATTTAATTTCAATGTAAATATTCATGCTTGACAGAAAATTGATGCTCATGCAATTTCACAAGCACCAGCATTCAATGTGACAGCTTTGTTGAATCAAACACGAAGCACCAGTATTGTTTACAGTATATCCACTCTGCATTGTGTTCATAATTTGTTCCCAAATGCACCATAATCCCAAGTTTTTGCCTGCCCTTTGACATTTCCTTTAGTTTGCTGTCTTTTGTTCTTCTTGAATAAAGTATCTTCATATTATCTTTGATATGAACTGTATTAATCTTTGTGGCATCTTCCCATTAACATATTCCTGAATACTTAAATTACTAAAACTCTCTCCTTAGATAGATACATATATAAACATTTTTTGCTAGCTTTCATAAAATTAATCTATGAGAACTGGCTTAGATTGTATGCTCTCTGTAGAGAGCTTCTGTATACTTCTCGTACAAAAACAAATAATGTTTTGAAATATTTAGCCATGAGTTTGGGTGATTTTTATATGTTGGGTTTTTTAAAGGCTTCGGTGTTGCTTCTATTTATCGTCCAGTCAGCTACAGGATAATAGCAACAGCAAACACATTGACAATGCAGTTCATTGTTCGGTTTTCCCATCTCACTGTGCAGGTTCCTAGAAGAGATTATTACAAAATAAAAATAGAATGCCAGTATCTTTAATTACATTCACTTTGTCAAAGTGTGAATTATGTCAAATTAGTATGAATAATTCAGTTGTGACTTAAGGTAAGTACCATCATGTCATCCTGGTTATAAATAGACTACACTCTTCAAAACATTTTCATTAACATGTACATTACTATCTAACATGACCTTTGTATGCTTAAAAGGGTTACCAGGAGAACACAATTGTGGTGTCTCTCTTTAAAAGCTGGACTTGCAAAAAATCTTTGCAAATCCCATACTAAAATGAGCAAGATAATGAAACAAGAAATCAGACAGATGACCGGATCAAATACATTCTAGTGTATTTACTTTCTGTAATTTTTCAGTTGCATCAATGTATTAATGCCTTGCAAGCCAAGGAAACATGAAGATTAAACTGTACTTGTTAACTTCATTTTATGATTTTTTTTCTTTTCTTTTAGCCTTGGTTGACTTTCTGATATCTCTATTTTAAAATCAAATCTTGGTGCCCTCCTCTAAAAAGACCTTCCCGAGTCTGTGACAGCCATAAGGTTATTTTTATCTCATTTCCCCATAATCCTCTGAACCTGGGAAAAAAAAGTGCATTTAGAACTAATTTAGAAGCAATAAACCACATCCAAAGCCTGGCTGATAGTAAAGCCACTGAAACATATATTGTTAGTCAAACTATTTCTACTTTTTACCAGGTTCTGTTCTCCTCCAAAGTAGCGCTGTCCCCTTATAGGAGACAGGCAGGTATGTTTAGGGCTACCCACTTGTATTTACTGCAAGCAATGCTTTACTGCCTCTTCAACCGATCTATGGTTACTGACAAGGATTAGAAGTTTTGACACTTTTCTCAGGAAGAAGGCATTTCTACTCCTGCTTTGCATAACCTGCAAAGCAACGGCTCTCAATGCAGGCATTGACCACTAACGAAGTACTTCTGTTAGGACTATAAACAAGAATCTACTCCTGGAAGCCACTGCTTCTACAGTCGCTCTTGAAAATGTTCAACCCAATTATTACAACAGAGCAAAACTTCTTTTACTACGTACTTTTGAGTGAGGAAACTTACCATCAGTTGTGGTATCCCAGAAGCATGAGCTTGCTGTGTGAAGACCTGCTCCACTCCTCTGCATTACTGCACAGGTTACTGCAAGATAAAAATCATCAAATCAAGGAAACCATTACTAAAGCAAAAGAGGTGAATCATTGAGCACTTCTGAACTCAAGCCTGCATGATGTTTTCAAATGGCTGGCAGGTGGCATTCAGCTAAATGAAAACCATTTTTGACAACCTCCTTGCCCCCAGTATTTTCCTCAAGAACTTGGTATTCATTTCATGATTATTTTTACTCACATAAAGACAACAGCATTAACAAAATGCTTGCTAATAGGATTATGGTTTTGATCTTTTAAACTACTTAGATATGGCTTGTGTCATGTGCACCTCAGAACAGGATTGCAGGTGCTGTCCTCACAGGTACAGCAGAAGTCACATTTGATGAGGGCTGTTTCCCAAACTGGTTGACTCCTCTCCGAAACCGCACTCTAGTAACATGCAGCATTTCTAGACTGACCTACAATGGTCATAATAGTCAGTGACAAGCTTTCAAAACAGAAGAGACTACAAACACTTGCTATTACATCAATGCCCCACAAAAGGACTGAAGTGGATGAAACTTCTACTTATTTCCATTTCCCTTCCATAGATATGCAGTTAAATATAATGGGACATGACTTAGCATACAGGACTAAAGTCTTTCAAAAGTCTGTATTTATAGGAAGCTTAAATAAAATTTTCAGTAGGATTAAGATAAGCAATTATTTCCTGAACTGATACCAAAAAGTTGGTACCACTGTTTTGGGGTTGCTTAGCAGTCAGGACATCTTCTGTGCTAAGTGTTGCTGGCATGCTTAGCCCAGGCGAAACTGCCATGGTTTTACCACAGGTATTACTAGAAATTTATATCATGTAGGAGTTCAGGTATCTGCTCTGCTTTGTTTACAGTTTAAAACTTTCTACTGAATACAGCACTGCACTCAAACAAACCTTTCAGCAAATATTTATTGTGATTGTATGTGGCAAAAGTATGCCTGCTTGTACTTACCGATGTACTTGTATGTCTTTCCGAGTCTTACTAGATGTGTAAGTGACTGTTCAACTATGGCAGCAGTCCATTGGTTGACTTTGTTGTGATTATAATCTGCCTTGCCTAAAACACTTTCTATGCACTGAAATAGAGGGTGAAAGAAAAAAAGTTACAGCGAACATACTTCAAAATGTAGAGGTTTAAAATATCTCACATAATCTGAGGAATTTTATCTGGCAATTGGATTACTTTAAATCACTTGAGCTCATCAGGTGCTGAATGAGCAGTAAAATGGGGCTTCCTGAAACTTATTTTTAGTACATATTTACCACATTATTACATGGAGAAAAATGAGACTCTGACTGAATATTTCTTCTAGGAACAACCTTAGCCATATGTTTTAAGTCCCAGGTTAAGTGAACAGATTATTTACCAGTGAAGATAAACACATCCCACTGTTCTAATGACTGCCTACTTGGCTTTCAGAAGCTACTGTAATGGAACTGGTGCTACTCAAATCACCAGCGTCGCTTGGGCTGGCCAACCTTTCGGAACCTGAGAGCAATATGCTAAAATCTTCAGAGCTAGCGCAACAATAGTGAAATGCATACCCCAGCTAACAGATGAGGAAGATAGGAGAGTAAGAGAAAATGAAGGCTTGTATCTTGCAGCACAATAAATGCCTGAACTGCTTGAAAATTGCATGCCCCTTAGCTCTGGTTAAGCTTTCAATCAGAGATAGAAACGCTTGGCTTTACTCCCAGTGTCTGGAGACACTGACATACCATATTTGGCCTTTCAAGGCAGGGACAGTTATATAAAGGGTTGAATTCTCATTTATCTATCATCCAAGAGCTTGCTGTTGTGTACTGGGCCAGTTCCGAAAGCGCAGACCTTTCCCCTCCTGACAGGGCACTTGGGAAAGAACCTGCAGAGCCCTTCTAGGAATTTCTTTCTCAAAGTGGTACTTCCCCTGCAAAACCTGACAGCATCTGTATGCCACAGGCTCTTTGTTAATCACCTTCCACTTACTAGGTATATAATTTAGACTATTGGGATATCCACTTTCAGCCTGCCCTTTTTGTGTAAAAATTGTTTTTCAGAGCACTGCTAGAATAACAAGCTTATGCAGCACAAATTCCTGCTCAAGCCAAGGCTGACTTCCAAGCATGATCATGTTGCTCAAGCCCTCATCCAGTCAAGTTTAAAAAAAACACTAAGGATGAAGACTCCACAAGCTCTCCCTGAGTCCTCTCTAGTCATTAACTACTATCTACATAAAAACTGCAAGTGAAATTTATTGCAGCTCGCAACTGCCACCCCTCATCTTTCCACTGTAATGTGGTTTCTGGCACCCTTTTCTCTCATCTGCCTCCTCCTCTTTAGGTAGCTGAAGACAGCAATGAGATGAAGCTTAAAGCATCTCCAAATTAAAATGTCTTTATTTGATATAAGTATAAATACATCTTTCACATAAGACTGAATTTATCTGGGATGCTCAATGAAAGGAACTGCTTTCACTATAGTGCAAGGTAAAGTAAAAATTTTCTTTGAAATACTGCTGTTAGCTAAAACCTACCTCCTTAACTATGTTGTGGGCCTCATCAGCATTGAAGATCATCTGTAATAAAAATTTATTATTATTATTTCTGATAGAAAAGTAAACAAATGATGCAGGAAGTAACAACATGTAATGATCAAGCCCCATGTCTGGTTATTTGTGTTGTGTAGCCTGTTACTATGATTCTAAAATCTTGCTTCTTTCCCCAGCACCATACATGTGTTATTTAGTATTGTTTTGCTAGTCACATTTGAGTGGGTCCAAAAAGCGTGGGCCAAAAAGTTTGGAAACAGGTTCAATTTATACTTTCTGTAAATATTAAATACCACTACTGTCTATGGGAATATTCTCTAAGAAGAATGTTAAATGACAGACCTTTTCCTCTGGGTCTTGATCCATTTTTTTTTACCAGAGTCACAGACTTAGTAACCCGTGGGTTACATCTTGCTGTCAAATGATAACACAAGGTTTCACAACCCTAGTATCAAAAAGACTGGTTTACAAGGTTATTAGTGTACCCAAGTAACTTTCTCAAGTGCACAAAAAACTTACAAGTTTTAATGCTTCCTATTTTCTGCTCATTCCTACTCGACAGGGTTTGGTTTGGCTTTCAAAGGAAACATTTGCCATGGCACCATTTGTCTCTTCACATCCATCGATTTCAAACACTTGGGTGTGGACAGAAACCTCAAGGACAGTAATGTTTCTTCTAGTCTGTTTTGTTTTTTAATTAAATCTGGTAGCCAGAGACCCGAAGTAAGGCCACCTGGGGAGGAAAAGGCTCCTTAGTTCTGGCTGGCAAGGATTACCCTGCAGTGCAGACCGGGCCCAGCACTTGTTGGTTTTTTTTTTTTTTTTTCAGGGGTGATCTAAGAAAAATGGCCGCAGACTGACAGCAGTGCAGCGGGCGGCAGCGCCCCGAAACGCGGCTTCCACCGGACCCTACAGGAACTTTAGTTCCCCGAATTAGCACAAGCCGGTAACAGCTGAAGCCCCAGGCAGGCGGAGGGCAGCTCCAAGCCCCCAGCCTACACCACGAAAACGCGCTCCGCCCCAGGGGGGACCTCCAGGTGTTGCACCGGCCCCGGAGGACAAGGAACTGGAGATCCCCACCTGTACAACTACAGCCTTCAACCCGTCCGTCCCGGCGGGTGCAGAGGCAGCGGCCCCAGCAACGCTACTCGCCTGCCCGCCCTTGGCCGGGCTTTCGGCCGGCTTCGGCTCCCTCCAGCGCGGCGAGACTGCACGGGGCCTGGGGGTGGGCTGGCTGGCTGGCTGGCGGTGGGCTCCTCATCCCGCCCGGGCACAGCTCCTAGCCCCTAGCCCCGTCGGAGAGCGGCGGCCCCTACCTCATCGTTGTGGGGGTGAAACTCCTCCATGGCCCCAGCGCGGGCGGCGGCTGTTCCAAGAGCGGAGGTGGCAGCAAAAGCGGCTGTGAGTCCTGCGCGGCTCCGCCTGGCCCAGCCCGGCTCGGCGGAGGCGGAGCCTCCTGCGGCAGAAGCCGCGGGGCAGCCGAGGACGGTCGTTCTGAGGCGGGAAGAGAGGGTCGGGTTTTCTTGGGCCGGCGGGTACCTAGAGCTGGCCTGGCCATGACAAGCCGAGACGAAAAGGTAGCAACTGCCCTTCCTTAGAGCCCAGACAGGCTGTCAGTGACCGCCTCCAGGAGCCTTGTCCAGCCAGGAGGCCGCCGCTGTGCAGCGCTGGGGCCGACACCCTCCCGGCGCGGCGGTGCCGCCTCTCGGTGGCGTTGGCCGGCTCTCGATAGGACCCCTCGCCGGGTACCGCGACCTGGTTTTCGCCGTAAAAGCGGTGAAGTGTTTATTTGTAATTTTACTGCTGTATATCAGCCCTTTGCCGGACGTACAGAATTCATACGAAAGCGGTGCCTTCAGGGGAGCACTAATACCTCTGCCGGTCCCTCTTTATTCCCCTCTTCGTTTCCGAATGACTGTGTCAATTATCTGGCACAAAGTTAGCCTTTAATAATGTCAAACTGCAATTTCACGTTCTTTTAATTCCACTTTATTACATAAATTCCACTTTTATTACATAAAGTGGAATTACAAAGACTATTACATAAAGTGTCTTTGCCTCTGTCTTTAATGCACAGACCAACTGCTTCCAGGGTGTTCAGCCTCCTGAGCTTGAAGATAAGGATGGAGAACAGTACAACCCCCTTGTAATCCAGGAAGAAGTAGTTAATGATCTGCTTCTGCACCTAGACACTCATACATCTATGGGACCAGATGGTATTCACCCAAGAGTACTTAGGGAACTGGCAGAAGAGCTCACCAAGCCTCTCTCCATCATTTTTTGACAATCCTGGTCAACAGGGGAGGTACCAGATGACTGGAGGGTGGCTAATGTGACGCCTATCTACAGGAAAGGCCAGAAGGAGGGTGCGGGGAACTACAGGCCTGTCAGCCTGACATCAGTACCAGGAAAGATTTTGGAGAGGATCATCTTGAGTGAGCTCTCATGGCAATTGCAGGGCAGCTAAGGGATCAGGGCCAGCCAGGATGGGTTTATGAAAGGGAGGTCTTGCTTAACCAACCTGATCTCTTTCTATGACCATGTGACTTGCCTTTTGGATGGGCGTGAAGGCTGTGGATGTTCTCTACTTGGACTTCAGTAAGGCTTTTGACACAGTCTCCCACAGCATTCTCCTGGAGAAACATGATATAGACAAATGGACTCTTCTCTGGGTTAAAAACTGTCTGGATGGCTGTTCTCAGAGAGTTGTGATTAATGGGGTGAAATCCATCTGTCTGCCGGTCACCAGTGGTGTCCCTCAGAGCTCAGTTTTGGGGCCGGTCTTGTTTGGAAATTTTATTGATGACCTGGACATGGGGTTTGAGAGCACCCTCAGTAAGTTTTCAGATGACACCAAATTGTGTGGTAGTGTTGATCTGCTTGAGGGCAGGAAGGCTCTACAGAGGGACCTGGACAGGTTGGATTGATGAGCTGAGGACAGTTTTATGAGGTATAACAAGGCCAAGTGCCAGGTCCTGCATTTCGGTCACAACAACCCCAGGCAATGCTACAACTTGGGGATGAGTGGCTGGAAAGCTGCCCAGCAGAAAAGGACCTGGGGGTGCTGGTAGGCAGCTGGTTTAATGAGTCAGCAGTGTGCCTGGGTGGCCAAGAAGGCCAGCAGGATCCTGGCTTGTATCAGGAATAGTGTGGTCAGCAGGAGAAGGGAATTTATCATGCCCTGTACTCGGCACTTGTGAGGTCTCATCTCAAATACTGTGTTCAGTTCTGGACCCCTCATTACAGGAAAGACATTGAGATGCTGGAACATGTCCAGAGGAGAGCTACCAAGCTCGTGAGAGGTTTAGAGAACAAGTCGTATGAGGAGGGGCTGAGGGAGCAGGGTATGTTTAGTTTGGAGAAGAGGAGGCTGAGGGTGGACCTCATTGCCCTCTACAACTACCTGAAAGGAGGTTGTAGAGAGGTGGGTGTTGGCCTCTTCTCCTCAGTAACTACTGACAGAACCAGAGGAAATGGTCTGAAGTTGCCTTAGGGGAGGTTTAGATTAGATATTGGGAAGAAATTCTTTACAGAAGGAGTGGTGAGGCACTGGAACAGCCTTCCCAAGGAGGTGGTTGAGTCACCATCCCTGGAGGTATTTAAGAAATGGGTAGACCTGGTGCTTCAGGACATGCTCTGGTGGCAGGCATGTAGGGGGTTATTTTGTGGTTTTGAAGTTGTGTTTGATGAGGGTATTTAGGTGTTTTTTTTTGTTATGGGTATGGTTGGACTCGGTGATCTAGGAGATCCTTTCCAGCTATGAATATTTTGTGATAAAGAACTGATCCTGTGTTTCATTTGACTCACTACAAATATATATATACATATATCACATCTTTCCCTCTGAAGTTGCCTGGGAAACAGGAAAGACTCTTAGTACAAAACAGTGCAGAATTTTCAAGTGGTGGTGGTTTGTATTGTTTGGGGGATTTTTTTCTTGTTATTGTTGTTTTGGTTTTGGATTGTTTATTTGTGGTTTGATTGGGGTTTTGTTTGTTTGTTTGTTTGGGGTTTATAAAATTTATTTCTTTTGGGAGAAGGCCTTCTGTAGATTCCCCCACTGTGATACCTGGTATTTCTAAACCAGACAGTATATAAGAGAGAGGACTAAGGCTGCCCAACTTCTAGTTTTGGTTTTGGTGGTATATGTTTGGACAGATCCACACTTACCTTATAAAAGGGTCTCTTTTTCAGTCTTAAGTGTACACTCATGGGAAATACTGTGTTTGAAAAGCATGAAAAAGTACAGGGGGAAGCAAAGTTAAACAGTTTTATATTGCCTTGCTCGCCAGATAGCTTCCATGTTTAATACTGGTTAATGGCTATAATAAAAGGCTGAACATGACTAAATCTCTGTAAGGGCAGATCTTTGTGAGCAAGCACAGATGGATGTAGTCATAGGAGAACACATAAAACAAAATCTTTGGTATAAAGTCCTTCGTGTTGGGATTTCTACAGTATTTTTGCAGGCTAAGCTAGGGATAAAATTGCATGTTTATTTTAAAGAAATAAAAGCTAATGGAAATGTGGTGTACATGCATTGGCATCTCATAGACAAAGCTTACAGTGCTGAAATAAATTCCCCTTGGATCTTGGGCATTTTTTGTCTTTGTATTTTTGGAGATCATACATCTTTACATGTGTATCTTTGGATGTGGTATACTATCAAAAGAAAATAGTTTCTAGAGTATTTTTCAGTTCTGCTTAAAAATACTCAAATAAATACATTGAAACATTAATAACAATTTTCTCAGTAAATTCCATGGAAAATAGAGAGAATTCCTGAATGACCAATGAAAGAGAGAGTGTGTGTGGGTGTGTGTGTAGGTCCTAATGCAGAAAGACATTACCTACCCTTCCTCTCCCACTACCCTTTAGAGATAGGAGGAGAGAAGGAGGTCTGAGGAAATTTTGAGTCCATCAGGCTCAGCTCCACATCCAGAGACTCGGTTGAAAAATAACAAAATGACAAATCCAGGAGGTGTTTACAGATAAACAACCAGGATCACCCACAAACAGCCAACACAAATTTGTCAAGAGTATATGTTAAATATTATTTGGCTGGACAGCTGGTTTAATGGATGAAAAGAAAATAAATAGTAGGTGTGTTATTTTCTAGTAAATGTGTCTTTTTATGTGCTCCCACAGCAGAATCTAGGGAAAAAGTAACCAATCATTCCTAATAAAGGGTTATTGAAGTAGGAGGAATAAACACAGGAAGAGGGGTTGAGTTTTGCCCCAAGAGCTAATCATTAATAGTCACAATAACTGGAATAATGGAAGGAAAATTGTGCTTATAAAAGCTTTTTAATGACAGCATGTTGAAGGAAGTCACAAGCACAATGAATGACAGGATCAAGAATTAAAATATTGAATAGTTTGGAGAAATCAACAAGAAGAAATTTCTTAAAAAAAAATATAATTAAGTACTAGCTGTAAAAGCAGGACATCAAATGCACAAATGAAAAAAAAAAAAAGGACTAGTTGTCTAGATAGTAGTAATGCTGCAGAAAAAAATAAGGAATGACAATAAATAAGAACACAATTATAATGTTATAGATAACTGAATTAATCAAAGAATACCATGAAGGGCACAGAAGGCAGCTACGTTGTTCTGCTTGGTTGTTGATTGGGCATCAAATTTAAGTTTCAGCCCAGTGTGATGGTGCGACATAGACAGAAAAGTAATTCTTCCTGAAGGCAGCAAGACCACAAAGAAGCTTAGAAAATGTGATTTATGGAGGAACTGAATTTGTTTTCTATTACTTGCCCAGTCTTCCTTGTAGATGTCTTGAATTGTGTAGGAATTTACTTGAAAATGTGATTAATGGGCCAATGTATGATGAAAGGTAGGACAAGAAATAATGGCTTTAATTTGAGCTCAGAGAGATTTATGTTACACAATAAAAAAAGAAAAAAAAAATCCAAGTATGAGAGCATGAGAACAGTGAAGCAGGCCTGGTTTGGAATCACCTTTGCTGGATCAATAGCACATCAGACAACATCTGCCAGACAACCAGCTACCCTTTAGAGAGGAGGAAGTAATAAATCATCTTTTGAGATGTTTTTCTACTTAAATTTATTCAACTTTCACAACTATTTTCTTTTTTTTTTTTCTCCAAATACATTCCCTTTTTATCTCATTTCAATAACCAAAATCAGCAGTACTTTTCCTGTTTTTTTCCCTGAGAATGACTAATGCTTTTACTGATTTCACAAGAGCAATGCTAATCTGTGACAAGGAGCCAATCCATTTCAAGGGGAGTTAGCTGGTATCATTGCTTAATTCTTTATTACACCACTGTGAATTGTAAACTGGAAAATGCAAATGGATTGGCAGTATAATTAGTTCTGTGAACTGTAATAGGAAATGCACAAAGTGCTGACAGAGGTGGCTCCAAAATACAACCCTAAATTTGAAAGAGCTGTAGGCTTTCATAGTTCAAATGCAGAACAGGAGCTCTTAGAAAGACAGAGAATAAACAGAGCATCTCAATTAATTTGTTGATTAAAAAGCAAATATTTGAAGAGGATTTGGCATACTGGAGAGGTGTCAGTTTGTGCAAGCTGTGCAGGTCCTCCGCTGCTTGAACAGAGGCAGTAAAAAATATGAATACCAATGCAGGTAAAATAGTATGCCTCCTCTCTCACTTTTTCCTTTAAACTATTGAAAACATTTTAAACCTTCTCATCTACCTTAAACTATTGAACATAAAATTAGTAGAATTCTGGTATTTAATTTTTATGACATAGTTCCTAAGCTACATGTGGCCAGATTCTGGGGGAAGGATTGGTGTGTGCTGCTCTTGTTATTGCTCTCTTACTATGCACTCACTGCCAGGTACTGCGGGCAATGGAATGGTGGATTAGATGAACTCTTGGGCTAATCAATGTGGCAGCTTTTGTGTTGACCAGATCAGAGATGTTTGGCCTTACCAGAGGCTTTAATGATTTGCTTTTCAGAATACTCTTCTTTTTTTCTTTCTTTTTTTTTTCCTCAGAGTTGTTTTCATGTGAACTGCAGTGACTTGCTAGAACTTCTTTAAAGAGCTGAATACCCACTCAACAATTGTTTAAAAAATTCTTAGTGAATTGTCAGACACATCACCATTTCCATAGCTACAAATGGTTTGTTAAAGTAGATTCTGTATTTTTGGAATCATTATGGTACTGGAAAATCACAGTGCAATCGTGAGTGAGAATAGGAGTACAGCTCTGAGCCTGTGCAAGCAGCTTAGCCTAGCCCTGTGGAACAAAGTGTGGAGCTTGAACTGCTGCTACTGCATCTGTGTTTGGTTGCTGAGAGCAGGGCATTTGCTCAGTCCTGAACTAGAGTGAACTTTATTGCAAGTCCATGCTGGCTTCCTTAGAGGTTGATTTGGTCTGTTGGGTGAGCTTTGTGTTACAGCAATGTACACGATCAATTTTAGGGTTAACCTTGACCAGCTTCCATTGTTAAATGCTCTAAATATTTATTGTCTGGAGTCAGTGCTTAAGAAGTACATCAAGGTAGAATAATTTTCCACTGCTAGCAAGTTCGCATAGCACCCACATTAGTGACTTACCCACTTAAATGATCCAAAACATTAATGTTAGTATTATGACATCTGATAAATTATTAAGTAGGAAGTTTTAATTCTGTTTCATGGTTAATATTACTTGGATTTTTATATTGTTATTTTCTGTAAGCATAGCTTACACAATGTGTTTGAAATGAGAATGAAGCAACAATATTTTACTCGTTATGTATCTCTTCCAGCTATATAAAATTTTCTGATGCTACAGATTTTTACAATGTGCAGTAAAACCATGACTAGTAAAATCAAATAATCTAATGCAATCTCTTCAAAGGAACAAACTAAAAGCACATGCTTACTTGCACTATGCATTAAGTGTTGCTTTATGTGCTGTTTATCTTTGAAAGTATGATACTATGAAATTTAGAAGGAATAAGAATTAATTAATTTCCTAGTGCATTGATATGCAAAATGTTCTGGTTTTTATACATCATTTGGTAGTACGTGCTGCTAGTTGTTTAAGAGTTTATATTGCAAGACTCCATTTCAGAATGCTTCCAAACTTCAGCTCTTTGGTCAAAATCTGCCTATGTAATTTGCTACTTCATGTTGAATATTTTTGAAAGATTAATGCAAAACTGGATAGGGTACTTCCTGAAATGAAGCTAAGAAAAAATATTTTATTTTCATCCCAGTAAAAAGACAGACATTTTTTACAGCAATTTATTTTTAGAATGTCTATCACCTTTATACTCTAGAAGAAAAAAAAAAAAAAATTCTTATTTGTCAGGGAGATCATCCAAAGAGCAAATGCTAGAATATTTTAATGATAATTCAACCAAACAGGTCCAATTATAAATCTCTGGAGAAGTGTCTGCACATTTTTGGAGTAAGTTTGTTAGAGGTCACCGTCATTATTTAACTGAAAATTCTATTTGTACTGAATATGCTGCTGGTCTCTGCTCTACCCATTGTCTACATGAATACAATGGGGATTTGCATTCAGTTGCTGCTTCTGAAGGCCATTAGGGCTATGTCTGGTATGAGAATGCTTTCTGCTTCCCAGGTATTGATGTATAGTTGGGTGGCATCCTTTCATCTTGTGAGTAAGTATGTTAAATAAATGCCTTTTCTTTCCCATGCTCAGATCCCCTGCCTCCCAGCACCCTGGGCATGCTGCCCAGGCAAAACTGTGACATTGATAAGCAGGGCAGTGATCTACATGACTGGTGGAACAGGGCTCCTGTAACGTGCTGCAACACATCAACAGGTATCTGCAGATGAGTCTGTGGCACTATTAAAAGAGAGCACTTCGAGCTCTTTTCACAAGCACTCCTGAAAACTCCTGTATGTTTGGGTGACCAGAGAGCAACCAGCGGGGAGTAACCTTAGAAAGAAAACCCCCCATCCAAGAAACAGAATTAAGGGACAATGTTACAGCTGAAGATGGTATGGACAGGGTATGCCTGAGGCAGACAAAGTGGAAAGAGAAGCATAGTGGGAAGGAGATAAGAAGTTGGCAGCCAGCACAGAGCATTTTGGAACACAAAGCCCAACATACCTGAATTTCAAAATGCCTCTTCTGGTCAGCAAATAGCTGTGTATCCCACTGGCAAAATGAAAAGTACTCTAGTGTAGAAAAAAAGTCACACTCCTTCCTTCAACCCTAAGATTGAGTTTATAATAAAGGCTTATCCCAAACTAATGCTGCAGCCATTGTAATGTATAAAGTCAGAAGCACTACTCCTATGCAATGTAGTAGCTACTGAGCTGAAGGGGAAGCAGAGCGCTTGCCTCCTTGAGTTCCAAAGCTTTGGAAATTATTCTATCATGAAGCAGACAGAACAGCATTATGTCTTTGTGCCCAGTGTCACTTTAAAAAGCAAAGTAAATTGGCAGAAGATAACCCCCCTTCCCTTCCAGCTTGTCTTTAGATATCAGAGGGGCTGGGGGTGGCTAGTTTTAGATTCTGAGGGATATCAAATTTGTCACTATTAGTCCAGTCATGTTCAATACAGTTGAACTCTCATGATTCTGGATTCACTAACAGGGATTGCACCCTTCGTCTAGTTGTGGTCCATGATCTCATGTGGCCAATAAAGAGTTGGTGGCACCCAGTGAGAGACTTTTGTGGCTAGTAATGTGAATAGTGCAGTTTATTGAAGCAACAGAAGTGCAGGTTCTTATGGATTGTCAGTGATAAATATATAAAAGGCACATGCAGGTATTGAGATTACGAATAACACAGTGTGCAAAATCATAAAGCAACTCTATACAGAGAGATTTCTAAGTCTCTCCGAGTAGACACTCACTATAGTCTGGATTTTAGCCAAAGGTGTCCCTATGGGGGGGAAGACTTGTTCACAATTATGTTTTCGCTAATATTCCCCCTTCCTTAAGCCATTTTTATACTATTTTTTACCTTCAAGGTGGAACTTGAGTGACTCTAGTTATACATACCTTCATTATGATTGATGTAAAATTCTTGTGCTTTGCTTTTAAAGATATAAATTAAGAAAATTCAGCATGCAATCTCAGTGAGGGTTGGTTGCACTTTGGAGGCTGTTAGCCTTTGAGATGGAGATGTATTTTGGTATTATATTGAGATTATAATGAGCAAAGTTGGCCCAAATGACAGCATGTTTTTGAAAAATAACAGACTGTTGGTCCAGGATAGAAAATAATAATTTTATCAGCTCCATAGTACCATAAAGTTCCCATTTTCTGCAATAATTCGCAGAACCTGGCTTCAGAGTCTTCACTCTGCTCCACCCTCCGTGCTGTTTTGCTGGCAATGTGGTTCAGGGAACCACTGTGGAATGGATTCCTTGCATTCCAGTTGCAGCTGCACTCTATTGTGGAGGCTTCTTTGATATTATACCTTTCCTTCATCTCTGAACAATGCTGTGCCTCTAATATAAGTTTAGTTTTTAAGTAATCCTCCAGTAATTACTCCACACCCAGGCAACTATACAAGCATATTTCACTTGTGATAAAAGCTGATGAATATTCTGACTTTCTGTTCCATGGGAAATGGTGACATTTCAGACTTCACAGTTTTGGCAGAAATTCAAATTTCAAAATATAAAGTAATTTGTGGGAACTGGTTACCTGTTCACTGAAGGCATTATATTTTTTTGCTGCTTCCACGACAGGACAAACCAATCCATTAAAATAGCTTGCACTGGTCCATATCTACCGTCTATATGTCAAAGCTCAGTACTGCATGCACACGCTGGAGCTAGCAGCCAACTACTACCACCAAGCATATCTTGCAATAGAGAAGAAAAAATGTTCAGTGAACATGGGATGAGGCACTAACAAGATGCAGAATTGGATTGTCTGACGAAGTGAATGGTGCTGTGCATGGCAGTAATTCATCAGCTCATCAAACTACTTCAGGAGAAGCTGTTGCCTGCCCTTGAGTGCTTGCAGTATTTTTGTGCATATAAAGCCTTCTACTCTCTCCAAAATTAAGGCCGAGAAGAAAAAAAAATGCGTGAAAGTGAGATGTGAAGAGGATCTCTCCTGGAACAAGCTCTTTAATATTTTACTTGGTGCCAAATTTAAGAAAAGTTTGTAATGCATCTAATTAACCTCTCTAGGTTTAAAATATAAATGTTAGCCTCAAAAGAAGAACCTTGCTGATAAAATCAGGCAGGTGATCCTTGCCTGATGCTTTTAGGAAATAGGCAAACTCTTACCTAGAGAGAGAGCAACATGCTCACAGCTTAACACAGCTGACTTCCCATTTTGTTTCTTCATGTGCTGGCAAAGAGGTCCCAAATAATGGTGCAAACCTTCTGTACTGGGTTTATGTGGCAAGGTGCTGGCGGTGGTTGGGAGGCTCCAGGGTTGACTTCTTTGAGAAGAAACCAGGAGCTGTCCCCATAGGAGATACAGCTGGTTCCAACTTGCTCCAAAACAGACATGATGCCTATCAGCCAAGCTGCTGATGCCTTTGTGATAATGTGTCTAAGAAAGGGTAAAAAACAATGTGCAGCAGCTGTGAGAAAGAGGAATGAGAAAAAATGTGAGAGAAACAGCCCTGTAGGCACTAAATTTGATAAGAAGGAGGAGGAAGAGGTGATCCAGCTGCCAGAGCAGATATTCCTCTACAGCCTGTGGAAAAGACCATGATGATGCAGGTTGTTGCCCTGCAGGCCATGGAGGAACGTGCTGGAGCAGATAGCCACTCTGCAGCCTGTGGAGGACTCCACACTGTAGCCTGTGGGCATGCCCTCCCTGATGGAAGCTGCAGCCCATGGAGAGCCCATGCAGGAGCAGGCTCCTGACAGGAGCTATAGCCCATGGAGAGGAGCCCACCTAGCCACAGTCTGTTCCTGAAGGACTACACCCCCTGAAAATGGACTTGTTCTGGAGCAGTTCCTGCAGAACTGCAGCCTGTAAGAAAGGCCCACACTGGAGAAGTTCATGGAGGACTCTATCCCGTGGGAAGAATCCCACACTGGAGCAGGGAAAGAGTGAGGAGGAAGGAGCAGCAGAGCGGAGCTGTTATGGACTGACTGCAGGCCTTGTTCCTCATCCCTCTGTGCAGCTCAGAAGGGAGGAGGTGGAAGAGTCAGGAAGGAAGGAGCAAAGTTGAGTCTGGGACGAAGAGAGGACTGGAGGGAAGGCAGATTTACTTTTGTCCTTGTTTCTCACCACCCTACTCTCTTTTTAGCTGGCAATAGATTAAATTAATTTTCCCCAAATTGAGTCTGTTTTTCCCATGGCAATAGCTGGTGAGTGATGGCATGTCTTTATCTTGACCTGCAAGCTTTTCCATCCTATTTTACCCCCTGCCCTGGGGAAGGGGGAGTGATGAGGCAGCTGGGTGGGGTATGGCAGGCAGCCACGGTCAGCCCAGCACACCTACTACCAAGAAATTACAGCTCCCTGTGTGCATCTGAGAGCAACATATTTCTCCAAACCATGAGCCTCTACTCTGTAAGTGTTACATCATAGCTGTCAGCATGGTTTTGTTCAGTAATACTTGGCAATTAGAGACACAAAAAAGGCAGGAGGATGGAAGGTATTGTTTGAAGGCCTTTGAATATAAATTTTCTTAGGGAATGAGAAGAAGATAGATGTGCTGTTTATCATTTGTTCCACTTCAGTCATTTTTCTCATGATTTGATATATACAAAACAGGAACAGCAGGAGCAACTAAAGAGCTGAATGATGAAGCAAAGACACAGCACAGATTATATGACTAGGCATTCTCAATTGTTTGTCTTTTTTTCCTGGTTCTGAAAGTGGTGTCTTTGTTCCAGTAAGATAAGGAAATGCAAATGCATGTAATCAGTCAAAGGAAAGGGAAACTATATGTAAGACATAATAGTGATTTTTTACATCTATTATAAATCATTATTCTTTATTAACATCTGGACCAATTATAACTGTAACTCTGAAATCAGAAATTCAGCATGTAATTGTGTGAGTGAAAAAGACTTGGTATCCAAAGTAGATCAAATGAGCATTATAGAGTATTTTACTTTTCCAAAAAATGTTAGCAAAATAATGTACAAGGCAATTTAATGGTAATTGATAGTGAATAAAAATTTAAAATAAATACCCTAAAGCAAATAATTTACATTAGTGTATTCACTTTATATATATATATATATATAAAAACCCCAAACCAACAAAAAAACCCCAAACAAACAAAAAAACCACAGAAATTTTCTGGGTTCAGTTTAGAATAGTTCCAGATCTATTTGTTCAATATTTGTTTAATTGCTTCCTCCTACAAATCAAAATTCACCGCAGATAGTTGATGAACATTGTGTCATCCCTATACTGAAGTTCTCAATTGCTATTTTGCTTGCTTAGGTACAAAGTCAGAGAAGTCATAGAACTAGAAATAAATAGTTTCAGTGAGGCTCTTCATATGACTATGAAGGCTCATGAATTTGAATGAATTCTGAGACAACTGGTCAAAATTTCTGAAAATGGTAGTGTGTGGTAAAGAAAATGACCTTCAGTGAGCTTATCGGATAAACATCAGAATGTAGCCTGGTCACAGGTTTCTAATTTTGCTTCTGTTAAATGATAGAATGCATGGAATATGATGTTGTTTTAAATGTTACTAAAACAGACATCATAATGCTGCTGTAAGATTATAAATTATGAGACTTTGTGCCCAAAAGCTCTACAACATGCATGTTTGAAGATGACGGGTTTCATGATGTATAAACACTTAAGTAAAAATAAGAACTGGTTTTAAAAGTATTTGCTTAAAAACATCTAGTCTATGAATTTTGATACTGTGTAATATGCATAAAACCAGCTTAACTTCAGTCTTTCACAATTTAGAAATGCTGCAGTATCAACTGCTAAAAGCAGGCACACTTCTTTTCTTTAATGCAAGACCTTAATTGCATGAAAGTTAGATAAAATATGTGGTTCTTTTCCATGTCCAGGACACTTACCTTTTCAGACATTATTCGCTTTACTGCGATGAAAAGGACGGCGATGCATTGCTGACACTGTTCTTAATACAGTTGATATAAAATACCATACCACTAGGTGTTGAATTAAAAACTGGCAAGAATGCTACATGGATGCATTTACATTTTGTCCATCTTGGTTTTTTCTTGTTGTTTAGTATAAAATCCCAAACACACATTACATTAAAGGTGGAGCAAACACCAGAAGATATCTAAACTGGTGTGAAGGCTCAGTGCCATCATACTGGAGTAGTCCAGTCCCTCTCCCCTCAATTTCCTTCCATAGCAGCACAACCCTGCCTTCCCTGGCAGAAACTCTGGGCCTCCACTGACTCCTCACCCTGGGGATGTGTCTCACTAAATCACCAGCAACAAAAACTGAGTAACTTTCTGCTAGTTTTCTGCACTGGTTTCTCACAGACAGGCAGCAGATAGCAGATCAGGGGAGAACATCATTGAAGACTAGAGGAAAAGGTAGTAAATAGTGGGTTTCATCTTTCAGCGGCTGCAAACTATTAGACAACCAACCTTTTAACCAAAACCAAGCTCATTTTCCCCGGGTATTAATAGGGATTTTTAAAATAATCTTTTTATATAGTAATTGTCTACTTATGCCTGTACTAGGAGCTGCTATTAAGCAGCAAGAAATACTAATGATTCTTCTCCTGTCATAGTCCTGGTTTAAGGCAATGAACGCTTATTCCAGCTAAAAGGGAAAAGACATTGAACAACCCTTTTCATCATTCTGGCTGAAATCATAAAAAAATGTTGTCCAGAGTACTGTCCAACATACCACAGAAAAGCACGAAAAGAAGCTACTATTTTGGACTAATGGGCTTCTCTGAACTAGAAATATGGGGACTAGCAGTTGTCTTCATGTGCTAAGGAAGGGACAGCCAGCACAGACATGATTGTGCCCTAAGGATTCTAAGAAGCAGGGCTTACTTTGGAAAACATGCTTTCTACAAAGAGAAAACTGGATGTCTGCATAGAAAAGTGCCTATAGAAAGTATTATATATAGTGTTCAAGGCAACACAGTTGGTCTGTCACTTGAACTGTGTTGAAGCAACACTTCATTCAAGATGACAGCTTTTCCCTTAGTGAAAATAAACCCATAAGGCTACAGCTATGAACAAGTGCTTTGAGCAAAACATACTGCAAAAGAAAGACAACCTAGGGACTCTTTCTATGTCATTGTGTTTTCCAAAGGGTGAAGAATCCTTTTATAAAATATATGGAAGTATTTTTCACAGTGAAGATATAAGCTTACCTTCTTAGTAATTTTTCCAAACCCCGTCTCAAATGCAGAATGCAGCTTCTCTCTTCCTGAGCAGTTTTTTCCTTGTCAAGAACAATCTGAACTAATTTATTTGAGCTAAAATATATGTTCAGTTTCTGACCGAAATGAAAAGCATTGGCATATAAAGCTTGCTTCAGATGGTTGGTGTTGGTGTTAAAAAATACCTTTGCTTGTGGCAGAATACTTCCACAGATGAAAGACAAATTTGAAGATTAAAGAGTTGGTACACTATATTATTCCAGTAGTTTTATAGACTCATTTTCTGCTTAGCATATATCAAAATGGCACAGTGAGTGAGGATGATGCAAAGACATTGGTGAAATGTCTTGACCCTAGAGTAGTCCAATGACAGCAAACGGAGAAGGAAGATTTTTGCCCGCAACCCTAGAAATTTTTTTAAGCCACACGTTACTGACAGGCTATAAGGGTCCTGTGTATGCATTTCCAGCCAAAGTAACTATAGTCATCTTGTAGACTTTTAGGGATGTTTTCTTAGAAGAAATGGCATAACTCTTCACAGCTACAGTGAAAATGTTGAAGTTAAGTGTGAGAAAATATAATTAATGAGCTAGGAGAAGACTGTTTCTGCTCATTCTCTATTGTGTAGAATTTTAGGGGTGGTTTTTTGTGGGGTTTTTTTGTTGTTGTATGGTTTGGTTTGGTTTGGTTTGTTTTTCTCTGCATTTCTAAAAAGTCCTAAATCTTGTTGATTGACAATTAGTTAGATGAGCACTAAGATTTGGGTGACTTGAGCTATCTTCCTAATGAACCTCACAAATTTTATATGTAAATCAATGGGTTTCGTGAAATGTTTCTGTATTTTGTAGAGGCCATTAACATTCTTTTCAATAAAACATTTGTGAACAATACAGATATTTTAGTGATGTATTTTCAAATTGATAGAACTATTTTGAAGTAAATTGGTAATTCTAAAAAGTATCTCAGTACATTTAGGGTGAAATTATATGTTGTGCTCTGAGTTTATGCTTTGCAGGTGCATCATACATGTTCCAAGTTCTTCTAATGGTTCCTTCAGTATTGCCTTGAGGAACACACTTGTTGATGTCCTACTGTGGAACATGGGGCATATGGATGTTAACTGAGTATTTATGCAACATTTCATTCTACAACTCTTACACACTTTGCATAGTTCTTGCTTGTGCAAAGAATGCTATAGCTGACACCAAAATAATTGAGTAAACAGTACACACAGTACTGGGGGCTGTAAGACATTCCCTTACCTTGCGTGAGTTCATTCTAGGCAGTAATTCAAGTATTGGCTTAAGAGAGCAAAATGAGAAGTGCACTCTCTTATTCTTTTTCTTTTAAATGTACTAAAGAAAAGGAGGAGCAAGGAAATAGATTCCTCATTTTATGATGTAAGAAAGAGAAGTACAAATGTCTTGCTGCATTTGATATATCTCTAAGTCCGCTTTTAACTTCTCCTTTAAAAAGAACAGGAGGCACTGTAATTACCCTGAAAAGCTTTTTGTAATTACCTGCTTTCTGAAATCTTTTCATTGTCTGAAACTGAAATGGCCTTGTCTCAAAGCAGCTAAAGACACCAGTTTCCTGGTTTTATTTCTAAACCCATGACGTATTATTTTCTTGTTTGTATAGCAAATAACATTAAGAAAAACCTTAAATAATTGCCTTTTCAAAGTATCGCCCTCTTGTACAAAAGAAGTCTTCATTCTTCTTGTATAACATTTTCTGCATCCTCCCCCTGCTTTTGGCAACAGTCATTCAGTATGGAAAGGAAGAGAAGGCTAAGATGACAGTAATTGTAATGGAGCTTGAAAAATGCTACTTTTCACACAGGGGTAAGTTTGGGGTTTTGTTTGTTGGGTGGTGGGGTTTTTTTTGTGGGTTTTTTGTTTGTTTGTTTGGTTTGGTTTTTTTTTCTTTTGTTTTGTTTTGTTTTTGAAGGAAGCATCTTCAGCCAAAATGGTAGGGCAAGTAAGCTCAGGGACAAGATCCTTGACTTGCAGCCAAATACAATTGTTATAAACACAAAGTCCTATCCATATGAAAAGCAGGCAAGTCCGGATCCCATGGCTTCTTTGTTGCACTGATCTCATGAACAATTATGATACATACTGAATAAAACATAGTTGACAAGGAAATGTCTAATTCCAACAACCCCCGTGTCACACCAACATCAAGCAGAACTGTGAAAGAACAGTCTCAAAAGAAATTAAACATGTTTTAATAACATTTTAATAATTTTAATCCATTTAAATTTTTTATAAAATTAAAACAGTAGGCACAGTAACATTGTATAAATCTTCTTTCTGGAAGGAATGCTGAATGAGCTGATGAATGGTTTAAAGAAACAGTGGTGCTACTGCTTCTGCAGCAGTTACTGTATTTCTTGTGAAATACTATTTTTCATTATTCATTTCTGCATTGAAACGGGCATTTTTCAAAACATTAACCTGACTTTTTTCCCCTTTTAACTGGCAGTGGAGAGAAGCACACCAGTATCACAAGTCACATGAAAATTTGAACAGAAATACCAAAGAGGAGTTTATTTAAAATGCAGAACACATAAGATCTCAAAACACTGAAAAAATAGTACATAGGAATAGGATACTTCTGTTGAAGTAACTTCCAGAACTTTCTGATCAATGTAAGGCCTTGATGAAGTCTCTGACTTTCTTATGAAACCTTCCAAGTGACAGCTCAAAGCCTCTAGCCATGAAAGTTAGCAAAAGCAAACTTTTTCCTCATTATGGCTGCAATTACAGTTTTGGAAAATACCCCACAACAGAATGTTCAAGTGGACAACAAGAACTTGCATATCTCAACTTCCTTGATGGGTTTATTTCAACATTTTATTCTCAAATTATGCTTCTAGCACCTGTGTTATTTACGAGTGAAATGTAAACAGTTATCCCCCAGCAGCTCTCACTGTTAACAGCTATGTGTGTTAATTAAAAAGTCTCTTTTCTATTTCATGCCACATGATTTCTTACTTAAAACCTTTTGGTTTAGTGAATTGTGTCAATAGGCTCATTTTCCTGGTATTTACCTGTAGATTAGATTGAGATAAAAGCTTTCAGAGCACTCTGTAAAGCTACCTGAAATGAAAGCAAATTAGTTTTGTTCATTAACGTTATTGAACTGAACTCCATGTAATTTGTGTAAGTTCTTCACATTTGGAAGATGATATCCTGATTCACACTGCCACAACAATAAATAATTAAGTTCCTTGATTTCTGGTGTGTTGAGTTAGCGATTGTGAAACCAGAGAAGAAAACTGTCTGGAAAACTGCTGTCCCAGAGGGCAAGAGAGTTGCCATTAGCACTCTGGAAAAGGACCATGACCACTACGAGCCATTCCTGAAAAAGCTGCAGCCTGGAACCATCATGCAGTAATTCTTTACAGTGATGCAAATGTTATTGACAGAAATTGAAGTCACCAAAGAAATAATAGCAATACCGTACCTTTGTTCTAAACAGGCCACAGATTTCTGTAATCCTGATTTATAAAGCCCTTGGTTCATGTGGTCTATTATGGATCACAAATGGCCCTTAATAAATATGGATTGGATGGGGCAATGTTACCAAAATAATACAGGGTCTCCAGTTTCTAAAAGCAGATGCTTTCTAACTCAACAGAAACACAAAAGGTCGGTGATACTTACCAGAACTTCTCCTTGTACTTGGGTATCCTGGTTGGTAACACTGTATCTGAGCTCTGGGACTGCTGTGCAAACAGGTATTACCCCTTCCTTTCACCACCCCCCCAGACAACATTTGTAAGATGAAACTGTAAAAACCCACATAAATCTGAGCCTCTTTTAATACTTAAAATTAAATCATGCATAACACAATATATTCACCTGTGTATCTTTTTTTTTATAATGATTCACACTGTTCTGTAGAGACAAATGTGTTAATCTGGTAATTACAAACAATGTACCTGAGCATTTAAGGTAGAGCAGATCCCCTCAATAGCTTTTGCTGAACAAATCAAAGAACGATGTGAGCATAAAATGTAGCAAACTTCATTGGCCTTCAAAGGAGTTGTATTTATATACTAACCAAGCAAACATTGTACCTCCTGACTTCCCAACATGCACATCACTTGGAATTTCTGCTGTAACTTCTTAAAAATACAGTGCTAGGAATTTGAAGGTAACAAGTAACACTGCATTGCTACTGTGCTTAAACTGCAATTTTTATGCTAAAATTTTATGTATGAGTGCTGAGCAGGAGGTTTTGGCTACATGCATGAGAATTTTTTGAAAGCTATAAAACAAGATCTGTTTTAAAGTCAGTTACAGCTGTGAAAACAAACAAAAACAAACAAAAAAAACCCCAAACCACACACAAAAAACCCCAAACTCTCTTAAGTATTGTGTGGAGGAAAAGAAAGTTATCAGGAATAGTCAGCATGGATTCCTCAAGGGGAAATCATGCTTAACTAATCTGATAGTCTTCTATGATGGTGTGACTAGCTGCATAGATGATGGGAGAGCAGTGGATTCTGTCTACCTCAACTTCAGCAAAGCTTTTACACTATCTCCCATAACATCCTCATAGGCAGGATTAGAAGGTGTGGGTTGGGTGAGTGGGCAGGGAGGTGGATTGGGAACTGTCTGAATAGCAGAGCTCAGAGGGTTGTGATCAGTGGTACAGAGTCTAGCTGGAGACCTGTTGTTAGCGAGTTCTTCAGGGATCAGTACTGGGGACAGTTTTGTTCAACATGTTCATCAGTGACCTGGATGAAGGGATGGAGTGTGCCCTCAGCAAGTTTGGTGATGATACAAAACTGGGAGGAGAGGCTGATACACCAGGAGGCTGTGCTGTCATTCAGACAGACCTGGATGAGCTGAATGATATTCAACAAGGGCAAGTGTAGGGGCCTGCACCTGGGGAGGACTAACCCCATGCACCGGTACAGGTCAGGTATTGACCTGCTGGAAAGCAGCTCTGTGGAGAAGGACCTTAGAGTCCTGGCGGACAAGTTAACCATGAACCAGCAGTGTACCCTTGTAGTCAAGAAGGCCAATGGTGTATTTCAAAGAGTGTGACTATCAGGTTGAGGGAGGTTCTTCTCCCTCTCTACTCTGCCCTAGTGAGGCCACATCAGGAATACTGTCCCCAATTCTGGGCTCCCCAGTTCAGGAGAGAGAGGGAACTACTGGAAGGAGTCCAACAGAAAGCTACAAAGATGACTGGGGTACTGGAACATTTCTCTTACAAGGAAAGGCTGAGATACCTGAAGCTATTTCGTCTGGAGAAGACTGAGAGTGGATCTTATCAATGCTTATAAATATCTAAATGGTGGATGTCAAGAGGATAGGACCAGTCTCTTTTCAGTGGTGCCCAGTGAAAGGACAAGGGCCAATGGATACAAACTGGAACACAGGAAGTTCCACCTAAACATACGGACAAACTTCTTTATTCTGAGGGTGACAGAGCCCTGTAACAGGCTGATCAGAGAGGTTGTGAAGTCCCCATCTCTGGAGACATTCAAAACTTGCCTGAATATGTTTCTGTGCAACCTGCTCTAGCTGAACCTGCCTTAACAGGGGGGTTGGACTAGATGATCTTCAAAGGTCTCTTCCAACCCCTACCATTCTGTGATTTTCACGTGGCCTACCTCTGTTTACTGCACCAGTTTCAAAACTATATTTGAACATGTTAGGGAATACACATTAAGTGCCAAATTAGTTTCCTTTTATTTCTCCAATGTCTGCTGTGTGACCTCTTCAGGTGCCCAAGGATTCCTATGACAGTGAGCAAATCATTCATCTGGATGAATCAAGATGCATTTTTTTCTTGGTTACTTTAGAAGCTTGGAATATGTTGTAATTCTTATGGCTGTTTGATAAATCTAGCTAACTCAAATCATTAAAAGTGATGGTCATAAAGCTTAAGAACTATCATATATAGTTGCAGGGAGGACAGCTACACTGAATGCCTTTTATTATACACTTAAATACTGTTTTACCTTTTGCATGCTTCCCTCACGCAGTGAACAGAACAGATAAAGCTATTGTTTCCTAACGGTTGTAACATCGTAAAACTGTGAGGTAAATACCTTTATTTCCCCCTTTCTAAGCCCATTCTGAGAAATCACTGGCTCCACTGCTGAGCTGCTCGCTCCCGTAAACTCAGACACCGCTGAAAACGAGGAGATACCGTAACGGGAAGCGCCGCGCATCCGCCCGCGGGATGCGCACCCTTCCGTAGACCCGTCGGGAGAGACCAGCGCGGCCGGGTGAGGTAACGCCGGACGCCTTCGGTACGGGGCGGCGGGGGTTACCCCACCGCGGGCCCCCTCGGGCGGTCAGACCCGCGCCTTGTGAGCAAAGGGGGGAGCAGGAGGAGAAGGGCCGCCTCCCGGACCCGCTTCGCCGGCTGCTCCGCCCCGTTCCCCACCGGGCGGGACGGCGGCGGCCCCGGCTCGGCCCCGAGTCGTCCGCTTCCATCCGGCGAGCGGCGCTGCGGGGCGGCGGCTGGAACGGCGCTGGCGAAGGTCGGCCGCTGGAGAGCGGCGGCGGGGCTTGCCCAGCAGCAGCCGGAGAGGTACGGGGGGGACGTCCGCGGGGCGGTGGGGGTGCACCCTCCCGATGTGGACGGCTGGGTTGTAACCCCCTTCCTCGGGGTACCCCCTGTTGTAGACCTCCCCGAGAGCAGCGGGAGCCCTGGGCTGAGGGAAGAGAGCGGTTCTGCGGGCGGCGAAGGGGCGAGGCTGGCTGCCGCAGGGCTGCACCTGCGGGCGTCCGTGCGAGTCTGCCCGTACCCTGCGCGCGTGTGCCAGTGGGGGTGTCTGTCGTGCTTGGTACCATGCGTGCGCTCCGTGCCTGAGCCGGGAGCTGAGCTCCCAGCTCCCTCAAGCCGCGGAGTTGACATCAGAAGCCTCGGCGCGAATGTTGTTACTTGTATGTATTTTCCCTTCTCCTGCTGAGGTTCCTGGTAAGTCCTTCTTTCTTAATAGCAACTGTTTTGGGTATTTTGTTCCCCATGAGAAGGGCTCGTGGGAGTGGAGGATGAGGGAGCCGGTGGAAAGCGGGTGCCGCGCGGTGCCTGTCCGGCCGCGGGGTTGCGCTAGCCCAGCTCCCCCACCCCGTGGAGAGAGGATGCTCCTGGCGTTCATAACCTGACGTGTAACCTGCTTGCACGTTTGGTTGGGTTCTGGTTTTTAATGCTTTCTGCTGTACATTACTATGAAAATTGGAGGTAGGGGATCTTGCCCGTCAATGATGCAGTTTGTGGTTATTGTTTTGTGGGAGGGAAGATAAGAAACGGGCACTTAATTGTTCTTCTCATCACTGAGCAGGTGAGTGGCTCTGCGGCACTTAAGTGAAGATCTGGCCTCAGTTGTATGCTACCTGAAGTTTTCTTCCAGGTTTTGCTTTGAATAATACAGTCTACTTATTATACTTACATTTTATTATATGGCTATACAAAGAAAGAAATAAATGATGGAGACTGAGAACCACTTATATAAAGTAGTTTGGGTTACTTGGTAGTAATGGAGTATTGAGTGCAGTTAGCTGATATGCATTTCAGCATACCCAGTGTGGAGTTGTACCCCAAGGAACAGTGGGGTTTCTGTAGCCCAGAGTTAGAGATTTTTTGGAAAGTCTTGGGGGGACTAATGAGCAATCAGCCAGGGAGTAGCCCTGTATGTGAATGTGATCAGATAGAGGACCAGGTGGGAAAATTACCAGGTGTTATTGTTTTGATGGAGGAACTCCAGGTGAGATATTAGTGTGCAAAGTGCAGCCCACGACAGTATACAAAACATTTAAAAGCCCCTTGCTGTACAGCGTTTCAGAACATATGTTGTCTTGAGTGGATCCAAAAGAATGAAATAAGTGATTGGATCATTGCCTAGAAATGTTAAGGTGAGGAATAATGGGCCCTTAAGCCAGATAAGGTTTAACAACCTCCAGTGTTGAAAATTTGCGGTTTGGCCTGCTGTTCCTAGACAGGCGGGGGGCGGGGGGGGGGCCCGCTTAAACAGACCCAACGAACGTGCTCCTTGTTCTTCAAC
>JANIJG010013606.1:0-22605 GCA_024611175.1 Megaceryle torquata | reverse complement strand
TCCTCAAGACCCCTGAAGCCCACCACCAAAATCACTGCGCCTGTCCAGAGAGGAGGAAACCTCATCTGCATGTGAAGCGGAGATCGGTGATGAATATGTACGGCGGGACTCTATAAGAAGTCAGGACGACCTTAGACCCGGGCGCGCGCCGCTTGGGGAGTAAAAGACTCCCCGGCCGCCCAGCGCTGTTTTGCTTGCTGCCTGCCTACTCCAATAAACTAATTTGATCGCATTGGCTGTGATCATTTATCGAGTTCCCCGATAACACTTCTTACCCTAGCAGGCATCCTACAGCTTCTTCGATCTTCAGCCCTTCAGGTGCTGTGCAGCCAGCCCTAGTCACAGAGCTCCTGTCGGACCTCCAGCTACCCAGCACCCTCTCAGCAGCAGGGTCCCTGGCCCCACCAGCTCAGCGGCACAGCCTCCTTCCCCTCAGCAGAGTGACCCCAGGGAAGGACAGTACCCGAGGGTGATAGCACTGAACAAGGCTGCCTCCAAGCCCACATGCCAGCGCAGTGGAAGGGATGGGGTCCAGGCTGACAGAAGAGGGTCTCAGGGGGCTGTGGCTCACTGATGAACCTGCCGGCTGCCTCTTGCAAGATGGATGGAGCATCCTTCAGGGACGGCAGGCTCTGACTCAGGTGTGCTGCCCCCCACTCCTGTCCCACACCATCTGGAGAGAGATCAAAGGCATGGGTCTGGTACAGTCCCTCCCTGCTATTTGGATCAGTCCCTCATCCCAGCACCCCCTTTCCCTCCTGGCGAGTTCCATATCCCAGACAGGAGCCCGTGGGACTGAGGTTCAGAGATAGCTACAGGCAGAGGGGGGTCGGGGGTGCTGCGACCACTCTATCCCACATAGGCCGGGGCCTCCTTCAGCACCCGGGAGGCAGGGAGGACCCAGGGGCCTGGAGAGAGCGCTTGGAGGCTCCGTGCTTGACTGACGGGCTCGGCCCACCCCATCCGAGCCGAGATGAGACAAAGGGAGCCGAGCCGAGTCGGTCGGGGCGCCGTGGGCGGGCAGGGCGGACGGCGCTGCCCGCGGGCGCAGAGCGCCTCTTTAAGCCGCATGGGGTGGGGCGGTGGGGGGTGGGCAGGAACCGGCCGGATCCTAAACATCATCGGCTCCTCTGCTCTCCTCCACTGGCACTCACCCCCTCCCCACCATATCCCTTCTGCACCCATACCCCAGCCAGCTCTGTTCCTCTCTTCAGGGCTTTGCTCCCATCTGGTGTTCCCTGCTCCCCGTGCTTGAGCACATCTACCTTTCACCCAGCACCTTTGGTTTGGCTCTGGTCCCATCCGTGCTCACTCACACCCCTTGTGCGACACCCTGTGCGTGACACGCCCTGCACCCTCCAATCCCCCTCCCCATGCACGTCAGGATCCTCTCCAGGCCCCTCTGCTTGATGGGGTTCTGTGACCTCAACTCTGGTTTGCTCCAAAATCCCCCGGGGCCATCCAGACCCCTTTGCACCTTTCTCAGCTCCCCATGTGGCAGAGCTGCCTGTGAGGGCAGTGGGAGCTTGGGCAGGATTTACCCCTCATGAATGGGACCCTGCCCTGTGGTCTCACAGGGAAAGAAGCCCAGAAAGGGGCTTTGCTTTTGTCTGATCCATCAAATGCTTCTGGTCGCCATGGCATGGCCAGTCTGAGATGAGCACCAGCCGTCTCCTTCACAGGGTAAGATCAAGCTGGTCAGGTCAGCGTGGAGGTTTTGGCAGTCCTATCAATACTCCTCCCAAACAGAACTTGGTGTCAGGCACAGGGAGCTCCTGAGTAAGAGTCACACCATCATTTTATCCCTGTGGGGATGGCAAAAGCCGGTCCAGTATATGGTTGTATTATTTTTCTCTGCTGCATTTTTCTGATTTATGCATCACTCAAGACACACCAGTTTTGGTTTTCTACAAAGCTGAGTGGTGCGGTTGATATCCTGGAGGGAAGGGGTGGCATGGGTGGATGGACAGATACAACAGTTTCGGTTGTGAGGGACTTCCCAACATCATCTGGTCCAACACACAGCCCCTCCCCCGCAGGGAGCAGGGACATCTGCAACTAGAGCAGGATGCTCAGAGCCTTCTCCAACCTAACCTGGAATGTCTCCAGGGATGGGGCATCGACCATGTCTCTGGTCAACCTGGGCCAGGGTCTCACCACCCTCAGCATAAAAAACATCCTTCCAATTCTCTCAATTCTAAATCTCCCCTTTTAGTTTAAAACCATTATCCCTTGTCCTGTCACAACAGGTCCTGCTAAAAAGTCTGTACCTACCTTACTGACAGGCCTCTTTGAGTCCTGAAAGGCTACAAGAAGGTCTTGACAGAGCCTTCTCTTCTCCAGGCTGAACCACCCCAACTCTCACAGCAGGACTGGATCATTTTTGTGGCCTCCTCTGGACTCACTCCAACAGGTTCATGCCTCATTTGTGCTGAGGGCTCCAGTACTAGACACAGTACCCCAAGGTATTGCGTCTGGTTTCTTCCCACTCTTTCTCATACCTCTTTGCCACTTGTCACATCCATTTGCACTGCTGCCTCTCCCAGCTCCAGGTCCGGCAGCAGCAGTCAGTCTGATTACACCCAGCACTGTCCACCCAGTTGGGAGCAGGTTGTGTAGCTGTGAGCTGCTGTCTGGCAGGATGATGTGCCCACCCCTCACCGTGAGAAAGGCTGAGGGTTTGGGATATGGTGTCTGAACACATTTAGCAAAGGTGCATGATGAAGCCAATAGCCTTAGTATTTTGCATGGACAGCTTCAGAATGGCCCAGCACCATTCAACCATGTTATCTGCTTGGCCCCTTGCATGCAGGGTATTTTCTGATGGCTGCTGCCACAGCTGGACAGCCCCTGTCAGCAGAGGAGTCCCTAACCCAGGCTCCAGCACACTCACTCTGGCTGTCGTGGGCACATGAGAATGACACAGGGGCAGGAGATGGATGGGTATAATCACAGCATGGTCCTTAGCTGAAGAAGAGCCTTCCTATGTTGCTCTGGGAATCTCGGTGAGATCTGTTCACTGGCACCATTATGCTGTTTCTGGAGCTTCCTCTAAAAAACCCACAAATTGTGCTGTATATCTGCAATATAATCCCCATACCTGTAGTCACACAAATCCCACCTAGAACATTTGGGTGAGACCTGTGAGTCTGCTGGGAGGCTTGGGAGAAACTACTATTGCTTCTCCCCAGTGATGATGTTACAAATGATGTCATCATGAAGGACAGGGACCAAGTAGAAATGACAGCATCCCAGGGTGACCTGCAGGACCTGGTGATGCCACCTCAGTGGCCCATCTCAAACACTGCTGGGTCTTCCCATAGAGGCCTGGAGCTACTGGGTGCTGGGTACAGCTCTACTTTGTTATAAAAAGGTAGTAAGTTGCCAAGAGCTCCTTGTCTTCCCCAAGAGCATCCAATAGGAGGCCACAGGTAGATCCAAGCACTGCTTATTTTTCACAAGCAGGTGATTTTGAAGACAAGGGTGGCCCTGCTTGCTGTTTTTGCTGTAGTTTGATGTATGTTGAAACTCATGTCCTTCCATCCATATTCAGAAGGCAAAGTTTTCTGTTAAAGCACATCAACTCCAACATGGAAAAGCTTGGAAGGAAGTGCCCCTATGGCAATACTGCCCACTACTCAAAGGCAGCTTCTATGAGCAGATGTTTTTAGTGGCATCTTTCAGCCCACAATCCTCCGAGTGCCCACTTGCCTCACAGAAGCAAAAAGGATCATTTTTTCCCCTTATGAGAAAGAGTCATGAGGAGAAGCTGCCTATGGCATGAGATACATAACATTCATACCATGCAAAGACCCTGCTGCAGAGTTCTTGGGGCTCCAGTGACAACCCAGGGATGCTGCAGGACAGCTTTCTGCTTCAGCAGGTTCTATGTCACATGGACCAGTTTGGTCTGGGGTTGCCCCATTTGAAGGAGGATGTTAAAGAGCTGCCGGGGACAGCCCATGCTTGAGGATGGAAGGGAACTAGAGTGTCAGACACTACCTACAGGGAAATCAACTCAGGGTCAGCAGCCAGAGTGGAAAGGAAGTCAGGCAGTAGAATCTGGTGCTGTAAGAGCAGTCTATCCTGGTCTGGTTGTGTGGCTGAGACTGCACAAGTGAAATATGGCCTGTTTAACTGGTACAGAAAGGAAGCTGTTTAAAGGGACATTTATAGTCTAGCTGGCTCCACATATCCATCTGGCCCTTGGGATGCCTAGGAAATAAAAAGATGACCACCATGGTTTTTTGCACTGTGTGCTCCTTGGACCTGATCATAGAGCTGCAGGACCTGCAGACAGTAGTTTCACCATACAAACGTCACATCTTCTGGACAGGAGTGAAGGTTTGAACAAGTAATCTTGTCAAGGTTAGTTAAATAGGTGCCATGCACCATGCTGGGGGCTGTTTTGGAGCCATCAGTAACTCAGCATCTGAAAAACATTGTTGGCCCAGACCCCCAGGAAGTGGTTAACATGTTTTTAAAAGCAAGGGGGAATTTCTCTTGCATGGTGTGATTTAGTCATTGCTTTTAACCACAGTATCCTGTTTTAAGCAGGCAGCAGCTTTCAGCTTGTGAGACAAAAGTCAGCATTGGGTTTTTTTTAACTGCCAACCAAACGGCTACTTTATCTATCAAAGCACCACACAGGGTTTCCTGCTGTCTCCTTCCTAGTATTGGTGAGTGGAAAACCAGCAGCCTCTTCTCTCACTTTCTGAGGTCTGTAAATTAATGCTCATATTGCCCCTTAACTGTTTTCTCTTTAGACCCATCTCTCATTTTGTTATGATCCACAGTTTTGTGCCTGAGTAATTTGAAAGGGCCATGAATAATTAAAATTCCTTTAAACCCAATAAATATGTGAAAGGATCTCTCTCCCTGTGGAAAGCCCAAGAAAGACAAATTGAAGAAAAAGTAAATCTAGACTGTAACAGGTCGTTTTTATAGTTCTCAGTGATCAATGGATAGGACTGTGGAATTTGAACATTTCCACCCAACTTTCAGAAGAAAGACCATGGTGCAAACCAAGCATACTAAAACTTTATTTTTGTGTATATTAAGGAAACCTAAAATGCAGGTACCATAGACTTAACAAAAGAGAAAAATGTTCTAAAGAAGTGATGGAAATGAAAATACTACTGTATACCTATCTGAATCGAGTTCCTTTAGGTCCAGTGGTGATCTGGTGACCTGCTTTAGAAAATTTCCACTAATAAAAGCTTCTAAAATATAAAACTGTACTAATTCTCCCTCTGTGCCTGGGATCCTTAAGTAGAAAAGCATGACTTCTGTAGGTAATAATGTAATATGACTGGAGATGGCATTTTTAAAGCACAGTAAGTCTAAAGTTAAATTTTAAGTTTTCAAAACTATGTAGGCAATTTGGGTGCTTCAGAGCAATGGATGCAGAAGAGCTAACTTTTCCTGCTTAGCAGAGGGATGAGGGAGATTTGTTATCAAAATAAGAAATATCAGAAATTCTTCTATCAATGAATGAAACTAAGCTAGTTAAGACTTCAGCAGTACTAGCTTTCTAAGAAGGCTTCCAGATGGTGTTAACTGAAGAGCATCTTGATGAAGAAAAGGGACTCATAGATCTACAGGAACTGGTAGGGTTGTTGATTCTTTAGATGTTTATTGGTAGCAAAGCTGAACCATGGCATTTCAAATATCCTGCTGTGTGTTCTTTTCTGCTCTTCTTCATCCCATTGCTGGCTCGCTTACCCAGTACCTGAAGATGCAAACAATGTTTGTTTTAAATTCTTATTCACATCTAATGCAGTGGTGCTGAGTTTCTGTTAAAGTGGAATGCATTGGACAATTTTTTGGGGGTCATTTTGCTACCTTTTCCCATCCCCCTTTTCACATACATTGGATTTTGGAATTCTTCTTTTACAGGTCTTGCTGATCTGGACATTTACCCAGACTTTCTACTATGCCACTTGAAACAACCAGCAGAAGATTTCTGACAGAACCTCAGATGATCTGGACTAGCCTGCTGCAAAGGTAATTTGGGGATGAGGTGCAATTTGGGAGTTACTTTAACTCATCCAGTGGAAACAGGAACAGCTGAACTGGTGCCATTCCTTGTGGGGTTACAGAAGGGTGCAAAGCCAAGTGGTCATGCCTTGAACTTCCCACCTATGTTCCCAGGGGCTAAATGATGTGTTTCCTACCTGAGAAAAGAAACACCTTGATACTCATGATTGTATTTAAGATGATACTTTTTGACAGCAGGACTCTCAAACCCAAAACAGCCATGAACAGCATATTTGCTTCCTTCATTTTGACACCTGCTTTAAAAAGGAGAAGAGGGAAAGACTGAAGTCCTGTTATTATCTGCCCCCCTAAAAAAAAAAAAAAAAAAAAAAAGAGAATGTAGAGGAGTTTTTGTCTAGCAATGGACATGTGAGCAATCCAGCCTTTATAAGTGAACAGGACTTGTTGCAAGTGTGCGGCCTCAAGGTCAGCCACGACTAAAAACAATTCCTGGGATGTGAAGGAGGGATTGCAAGTTGGAGATAAAGGAAGAGACTGCTGTGTGAACTGTAAGTTGAAGATAAGGGAAAAGACTACTGTGTGCCTGCCACGTGGACAGCCAGAAATCACCAATTATATATAATCAAGAGTTCATGGCTTTTAAGTGGTGACCAATCATGTAGGGGATAGTAGCGCATGTTAGGGATAATGAGATATATAAGCAACTGTGTAACCCATAATAAAAGGCATTCACTTGATCATATTGGTCTGTGTGTGATTGTCCATTATGGTCTCATGCAAAAGAAGAAGGAAAATCCATACATCATGGGAGGATGAGGGAAGCAGGAACAAGGGGAAAAATGACAAAGGAAGGTACCAAGTGCAGGGAAGAGAGGAGATGTCTGCGCAATGAGGAATTTACTTCTCATTGCTGTTTTATTCCATATCAATTTGTCAGCTATTTAGTCTGTTAGCTTTAAACAGCAGGATATTTCTTGATAAGTATTTCCAATTCTGACATCTCTGCACTGGAGAAAGCAATTTTTCATGTTTTGGTATTGAGTCCACAAGAAGTGCAGCTTATTGTGTACTAAATACCTACAATTTAGACATTTCTGCACCAAAGAAAATGCATTTTCATGCAGTGTTACTGAATCCCCCATAATTCTATTGTTCCTTTAGGCAACTAACCTTTCAAAGAGGCATCTGTAACGTTGCAAGCATTAACAGTTTCAAATTCTTCAGTTTTCTTTTCTGTTGAATGATTGAGAGACATTATAAATTGTATCCAAATTATATAAAACAAAAATTGCACAAAACATACACACAGCTCTGCTCAGAACAGTAGATAAGCAGTGTTGGAGAATCAGATGACTGGTCATTAATGCTGAGATTAACTTGAAGAGAACATGATTGCAGAAAAAATTACACAGGATTGTTGAATTGTATTTTTTCTCCCTTTTGAAATTAACTTCACCATACAAAAAGAATAATTTTAAAAGTGATCCAAAAATAACCAAAAGATTTGAGGAAAAAACCCACCACAGATCCTTTTTTATTTTGTGTTTTTCCTTTTCTTTCTTTCTCTTTCTTTCTTTCTTTCTTTCGTTCTTTCTTTCTTTCTTTCTTTCTTTCTCTCTTTCTCTCTCTCTCTTTCTCTCTCTCTTTCTCTCTTTCTCTCTTTCTTTCTCTCTTTTTCTTTCTTTCTTTCTTTCTTTCTTTCTTTCTTTCTTTCTTTCTTTCTTTCTTTCTTTCTTTCTTTCTTTCTTTCTCTCTTTCTCTCTTTCTCTCTTTCTCTCTTTCTCTCTCTCTCTCTTTCTTTCTCTCTTTCTCTCTTTCTTTCTCTCTCTCTTTCTCTCTCTCTTTCTCTCTTTCTTTCTCTCTTTCTTTTCTCTCTTTTTTTTTTCTTTCTTTCAAGAAGAAGAAGAAGAAGAAGAAAGAAGAAGAAGAAAAAGAAAAAGAAGAAAAAGAAGAAAAAGAAAAAGAAGACAACAACTCCAAGTGCTTAAATATTTGAATTAAGGTCATGTATGCTAGGTGCTTTTGCATATCTTGTCTTCACCTAAGTGCCTAAATATCTGACTGCACCTACTTGTTCCTGCTAGGTTCTCAAAGTGCAAGGAAAAATCTTGAAAGATGTATCTCCCAGAATCCCATTGTCTTTGGACCACAACACTGTACCTGGCAGAATTATGCTGGTTGTAGTCTTGTTGCCCTTGTGCATAGCCTTGCAGGTCACATTTGCATCTGGTTCCACTCCAGCTACCTTCATGGTACTATATGTCCCCTCAGATGTGACAAGAGGTGCCTTCAGATCATATACAATGTAACTTGGGGGCACATCAAGGCTGATAGTCTTAGGGTAAAAAGTCCTTGCCAAACAAGCCACGTTCAGTTTGTTGTCATATTTTTTGGGTTCCTTTGATTTAAGCACAATGACTTCTGGGGCAGATTCTTCCTGACTCTCTGAAAAAGAAGCATTTTTGATCATCATTTTGGGGTGATTTTATTTTTTGCAAACTTTTCTGAGAGCTAAATCATCTATAGTTCAGATATAGTCCGGGTACATATGCCTCCTGACAACTGTCTTTCTGTGTTCATTTCTTCCTCCTGTTTTGCAAAGAGCAGATCAAAGACATAAAGGGAGTATAAGGGTGGGAATTGCATTGGTGTGTCTAATTCCTTGGCCTCCTAAACTTGTTTTTACCAGAAATTTCTCTTTCTCTCTCTCAAAGTGAATTCCTTTAAGTGAGGTACCTTGAAATGAGGAAGGGAACTTTTAAGAATGCAACAGAAATGACCCTATGAATTTTGAACTGATAACAAATTAGGTACTAAGAAATACATTTACTTCAAGGGTACCCTTACATGCTTGTAACATGATACATATTAAAAGATACTTTTTTTTTTTTTTTTTAATTACCCTAAAATCCTTTACCTGATAAGGCTAAAAGTCTTAACCATAGCACACAGGAAGAGAATACAGTTTACTACTCCACTCTACAGTGCTGTTCCAAAGATTGGGTTTACTTGAAGACATAAAATAATATTGCTAAATGGAAGATGGGGATAAATCTTTCATTTACAAATGTTCAGTTCTGAGGAGGTTTGTTGGTTTGTGGTTTGTTTTTTTTTTTCCAAATTCTGTTCTTATGAAGTTTCTGTAGTATTTCTGAGAGGAACTTGACCCAGGCATATAAAACTCTATTAACAAGTTAAGAGTGTTATGTGAGCTCTGGAGAGATTTCCCAGTCATGAGACCATCTCACTGCTTAATTCTGATCCATCCTAAAGAACAATTCTGGGATGCCTAACAGGAAGGAGTTTAGTGCCATTCTGAACACACCATTCTGTCTTGTCTCTGGATGTGCCTTTGGAATGAAACAGATCTCTTGTAGATCCTTAGGGCATCTTTGTACTCCGTGTGCGAGTTATATTTCTATTGTTCACAAAAAAAGCAGTAAATTTACTTATGCAAACAGTCATACTTATTTTTTCCTTTTAGTCTTAAAATATCACATAATTTGCTACATTGTGGATCTTGGTTTCTTCCAATAAGAAGAATATAGGGAATCAACCAAGCTAGTACTGAATTCTCAGGAGGAGATGTCTCAAAATCTTTGTATTGATTAAAGGATGATTTTTATGTCTTTTGTGCTTGGAGGTTCTCAGGAGGCCCATCTTCTCTGGTGTTCTTTAGATGTTTCAAGTCCTTTTTGATATCTTCTTCAGAAATCAAACAAACGAACTTCCCCAAAACAAAACACTAAAAAGGGTCAGGATACCAGCATTCTAGATAGCTGGAAAATCTGTTCTTGTCTTTAGAGGAAGCAATAGTTTCTGAAGCCTATTCTTTGAGGACAGACCTTTTTTCCCCTCTTTCCTGAAGGAGCCATGAGACTGATATAATAGGTCTGAAATTCAGTTTGTTTTAAAAAGCATGCAAGATACTTTCTGAGTAGAAAACAAACCTTGCTTGTATTTGCCTGAAAAGGCAATGCCATTACTTAGACTTTCACTCACCAACAGATTTTGTTGGTTCAGTGTTCATGCTAGAATATCTTTTGTACAGTTAACTGGCAAGTTTACATTACTATAGATTGAGGTTGGGATGATGGAATTTGGCAGTATCTTGCTGTCCTACTTTTGCAAATGGTATTTTCATAATATCTTTGGATTCCCTGCTCCCACAGTAACTGGAGCTGCATTTATCTACCCCAAAATAGGTATGTAAGATCCCCTTGAAAACTAAAGGCAGCTGTACAGCTGTATGAGGCTTGCAGAAGTGAGCTAGAACCTAGGAGAGTCCCATGTTTGTCTGGGGAGTGTGTGTGTTCAGGTGGTGATATGCAACTGAATGTTTTAGGGTAATAAAAATGAATCTAACAGATTCACTCATTTCCCCACCTTTCATGCTGTCACACAAAATCTGGGGAAGATGGTTCAAAGACCACGTTCAGAAAAGTGCCATTTCCAATTATAAAAGGGTTGCTTACATTTCAAATTTTGCTGCAAAATCTAATATGCCCTGTCTTTCCATGGGAACTACCTTCTCCTGAAACTATTTACATCTCCTTTTTCCTTTCCACACACCTTAGTGTCACATAAAAGAAAGCAAGCAGCTACTTTAACCTCATACTGAAGCTGGACATCACACCCACTGGGTAGAAACAATAGTCTTAAATTTATCAGTGCAGCTACAGGACAAGGTGAGGATCTGTGGAATGATACTGGTGCACACAGATAGGGAACTATCTTTGTTGTTCCTGAAGAACTTAGTTAACTAAAGATGAGCTGGGGACTCAAACATCTGATTGGAGTATGAATGTTCAAGAGATCCGAGGCAGCAGAAATTCCTCATTATGCTGTCACATCACACAATCCCTTTGCCCACCCCACCACAAACGAAGGATATAAAGTAGTACTAAAACAAGTGGAACTTACTTGGCTCAACTGAAAAAGCGATCCCAGTTCCAAATACGAGCTTGTCTGTTGCCACACTGTTTGCCCATAGTCAAATAAACCCACTTTCTTCATCACACTCTAAAAGTGTATAAAATCAGGGAATAAGATGCCAGCAGTTTGTCCAAAGGATCAATACATGGACTGTCATGACAGTGCTCCAAAATCACCACAGTTTCCAAAATCATGACAGTAGAAAACAATTCCACAGTTGAGTGATTTCAAAGAGCTTGATCCAGCCAAAGCTTTTAAACCCTTTTTCTTTTTTAGCTCAGCAAGCAATATACTTCCAGAATAAATACTCATAAGAATTGTGCCATTCTCCTCTTCAATATATTCCTTTTTACCTTTCTTCCTCAAAATGTATTGTTCCTTTTGCAGTCTCAGGTTTTTGTATGAGACCTTACAGTGTTTTTGTCACTGTGCTACTCCAAGTTCTCAACACAGTGATATACTTACCTACAAAAACTGCCTCTTCCTTCCCTTTTACTGTACTGTGTTTCTTATGAGACAGTCATATATGGCATATACCACATGAAGAAATCATGTAGACTTTAAAATAAGGACCTGAAGCTGAGCCAAAAGAGAGGATCTGAACCTGCTTGGGACCTGTAGGATTACAATAAAAGATTATAATGTTGCTCTCGGAAGGCTTGAATTTTAGTCTAATGAAAAAGCAGTTGTTTTTATACAGCAATTATCAAAACTCTTTCAGAGTTGCAGAAGTGATCTAGGGTGTGGGTTTTTTTCAGGTTTGGTTTGTTTGTTTTTCTTTTAACTTCGAACTACTTCTTATTGCCCAGGAAGAAGAGGAACACATTCCATCTGGGGTTTTAGAGCTGTTGTCTTTTTTTGAGCCAGTGTTGAGGGCCTTTTGGTGCCTCTTTATCATGGTTTTGGTATCTTTAAAAGTGAAAAAGAAATTATGTTTTCTTTATTAGGTACAGATACATTGTTCCATGGGAGGAGTTATTAAATATGGATTTTGCTCTGGATTGTGCAAAGAGGATCCTGCACAATGGACAAGTTCTACATCCTTAGTGCCATCTGCACCTAAAGGTTTGTGTGAAGCATAATACCGAGGTGAAGATAATCTTTGAATATATTCTTCATATTTAGGCTGGCCAGCAAAGCAGCTGCCACTTCAGTGATTACTGAGGATGCAGAGCTGTGGTGTCTGGATACTGTCTGACTGTTTCTGAAGATGCTGTAGAAGGTAACCTTGCAATACAAGGATGGAAACACAGTCATGTGATACAAGCAAATTACCTTTAATCACTTTGCATTTGCACTACAGTAAGTGTACAAGTACTTCCCCACCTAGACAGTGTTTCAACAGAACAGTCCTTGAAAATGGACATTGTGGTTCTCTCACCCTGAGGTAGTAACTCTAAGCTAACCTCACATTATCAGCCTTATAGGGAAAACCAGAAGACCTGGGTACAGACAGATGCAGGTGGAGTAACAGGTAAATATGATTTAGTACTGCTCTTTAACTGCTGCCAAGTTGGAAAAGGGCAGAAAGGAAGGTAAATTTATTAACACCATGAAAAAAAAATGTTTAAAAATTACATTTGCATGAAGATAAGGCAACTGTGAGCTAGGATAGGATTGATCTACCCCAGTGAAAGGAACAGCAAGGGGAAAGGGTGCAAAACTGTTACTCTGATCATCTAACAAAGTGGTATTGAAAGTTGGCAGTCAGGGTTAACATACACCAAAAAGGGGATGGGAGGGGATGTCTATCTGACCATGGCATAAAGAGACCACTGCTGGAAATAGCCCAAGAATGGATGGGCACCACACTGTACCCTGAAGCTATTAGTTGCTGGGTGTTTTCAAGCGAGCTCTAGGGCTTCCTTACAGTTTAGGAGCAATGGAGACTCTGCAGCTCCCATGTCCAACAACAATTGATAGCCCATGAAATTATTTAAAAATGAATGTGTTAACTTAGATTTCCCATAACAGTGAGGTAAACTGGTATTGCCAGAAACTCATAAGATGTGCCTTGAAGTGGTCTTTGATGATCATAGAATGATAGAACTGTTTAGGTTGGAAAAGACCTTTAAGATAATCAAGTCCAACTATTAGTCCAGCACTCACAGGTCACACCACTAAACCATGTCTCCTGGCACCACATCTCCACATCTTCTAAATACCTCCAGGGATGGGGACTCCACCACTTCCCTGGACAGCCAGTTCCAGGCCTTGACAACCCTTCTGGGGAAGAAATTTTTCCTAGTATCCAATCTAAACATCACCTGGCACGACTTGAGGCCATTTCCTCTCATCTTGTTGCTTTTTACTTGGGAGAAGAGACCAACAGCCACCTCCAGCCACTCTTCACAATACTTCTGCTCTAAACATTTCACCAGCTTCATTGCCCTTCTTCAGATGTGCTCCAGCACCTCTTAACCTTGAGGCACCCAAAAATGAACATATTAGTCAAGGTGTAGTCTCACCCTAAAATCACTTCCCTAGTTTTGCTGGCCACACTATTTCTTATACAAGCCAGGATGCTGGTGGCATTCTTGGCCATCTGGGCACACGCTGATTCATATTCATCTGACTGTTGACCCACACCTCCAGTCCCTTTTCTGCTAGGCAGCTTTCCAGCCACTATTCCCCAAGCTTGTAGCACTGCAAGGGGTTGCTGTGACCAAAGTGCTGTGTCGACTGTGTTGAACCTTATACAGTTGGCCACAGCCCATCAAACCAGCCTAGCCAGATCCCGCTGTAGAGCCTTCCTACTTCATCAATCTTACAGGGCCTGCATTTGAGGTAGTCACCTGAATGTTCTGGAGAGACAGTCATGCCCCAAGTGCAATTGACTGAGCTATATTTGTGTGGGAAATTACAAACTTAGAACCAGTTGTTTCTGTGTAATGTATGCAAAGGGGACACAATGAGTAACTTAGATGGAAACTTCTAAACTGTAGTAGGCAAAAACCCATCTGCTGAACAGGTGGTAGTAATTATATGTTCAAAATTAAGTGGACTTAAATGTAACATCCATATTTGAGTGCAAGAAAAACTGGCATGGTATGCAGAGCTTGTCCCATAGCTTGAATCACAATCAGCATCAAATGTGTTCTTCGGGTTGAAGTTGTCTGTGGGAAGATGATGCTCTGAGGAAGTGTTGCACCTTCAGACTTTTCAGGAAGCCAGTTTATGTTGGGTGGCTCAGTTCCCTTCAATCACTGTGATACCTACTCCACACGGTGATGAACAGTCATACAAAAACATTTGTGTTTTCATTCCAGTGTCAGGTTACACCCTTTCTTTGATGTCTTTTGTCTTCCTCTGGTCTTTTGTAGATGGATGAACCAACCACGCAGAAACTGACATAAATTAAAAATAGCATTGACAGCATCACTTTTATGGTAGATTAAGGTGACAACACAACTCTATTCATTCATCGCCCATACTTGGTAACATTGAATATGAATCAGTCTGGATTGTAAGAGTCCTTTTTATTCAAATCACTTCATTCCAGATAGATTTTTAATAAAGTTCTAGAGATTTAAGGCAGGATATTTTCTTAAGAATGGCAAGAACAAGCTGTCCCAAATGTATTAGCTGTCAGTTTATTTTTTTCTTACATATTAGGACTATTCTGGACCCCAAATTATTTGTATCTCTAATATTTTCATGCTCTAGCAAAATGAGTCTGTGATGCACAAATTTTTGAGATATTAATTTTGCTTGATATAATTGCCTCTTTTTCTTTGTGGGTAGCACTCAGAAGCATTTGTTTTAATCCTCTTTGCTCCCCTCCATCAGTTATTTATATAGATAAGATCACTCTGAGCCACTTTTTCTCCAGGTTGAACAGCCAAGTTGTCTCAGCCTCTCCTCCTATGAGAGATGCTCTAATTCCTTAAATGATCTTTGTGGTCCTTCCTTGGACTTTCTGCAGTATAACACTGTCTTGTAGTGGGGAGCCTAGAACTGGACACAGTGCTCCAGTTGTGGCCTCACCGGTGCTGAGCACTTCTCTCAGCCTGATGGAAACACTCCTTCTAATGCAGCCCAGGAAGCTTTTGTCCTTCTTTGCTACAAGAACATTTTACTGGCTCATGTTCACCTTGTTGTGAGAATCTCCAGGTCCTTCTGCAAAGTTGCTTCCCAGTTATTACATTCCCTTTATGTACTGGTGCCTGTGGTTATTTGTCTCGATATGGAGGAATTGGCATTTCTCTTCACTGAACTTCATGAGGTTCCTGTCTGCCTAGTTCTCCATCCTGTTGAGATTCTTCTGAATGGTAGAACAACAACTTCTCCCTGTTTTCTGTCATCTGCAGGTTCATTGAGGGTGCACTATGTCCACTCATCAAGGTTATTCATGAAGATGTGAAACTGCATCAGAACCATTCCTGACCCCTAAGGTAGTAAGGGCCTCCAGATGGACTTCATGCTGCTGACCACAACTCTTTAAGATCAGCTGTTCAGACACTTTTAAGTCCAACTCATTGTCCATTCATTTAACCCACATGTAATCAATGTGTCTATGAGACTATTATGGGAGACAGCACTGAAAGCTTTCCTAAGATCAAGATAAACAACATCCACTGCCTTCCCCTCCTCCACCAAGCTCGTCATCTCATTGCAAAGGGCTATCATATTTCCCTACACAACTGCCTGGTTGTTGTACAGTGTCCCTCTACTCTTCACCGTATACCTGTCCCTGCTTCCACTGCCTGTGCAGTTCCTTCTTGCCCTTTAGTTTTACCAGCAGGTCTTGACTCAGCCACGTTGATCTCTTACCTTCCTTGCCTGATTTCTTACAGCTGGGGATTGGGAGCTCTTGCACTCTCTGGAAAGTGTCCTTAAAGATCTGCCAGCTCTGCTTGGCTCCCTTGTCCCTGAGGGACATTTCCCAGGTGTCCTACTGACTGACTCCTTGAAAAGCTGGAAGTTTGATGCCAACCACAAGGTTCCCTTTGTTGTCTTAGTCTCTAATTCTTACCCATTCTTACTTTTGACCTGCTTGTCGAAATGACCTTGCATTCTTCAGTGACAGCTCTTCACACCCTATCAATTTCTTGACATAGAGGACAACACTTCTGCCCCCCTTCCTCACCAGTCCCTTCTGAACCACCTGTAGCCATCAACAGCTGCACTCCAGTCATGGAAATAGCCCTACTGAATTTCAGTAATGGCAACCTGGTTGTAGCTTTCTAGTAGCATGGTGGCTTCCAACTCCTGTTTGTTGCCCATGCTGCTGTGCATTGGTGTAAAGGCACTTCAGCTAGACTGTCATCCATGTCACCTTTGAAAGAAAATCTCCTTAATGCCTTTGAGGTATTTCACCAATGTATCCCTTTTGGCTCCTATTACCTCAGGAACCACTAGGTCATCTCCATAAGACTTCAAGTGTGTTGCAGTGTCCCCAGCATGCCTCATGGCAACAGTCCAAGAGCCTTTTCTAGCACCTCATTCCTCTATTCATGGTGTGTAATCCCACATATTTTCACAGGAAAGCCTGATATTATTCCCCTTCCCCTCCAAGTCTACTTTAAAGCCCTGTCAATGAGTCCTTCAAGCTCCTGGGCAAAGCCCTTCTTCCCACTTTGAGAAAAGTGAATCCCATCTGATGTCAGCAAGCCTGGTACCCTGTAGACCATCCCATTATCTAAAAACCCAAAACTGTGGCAGTGACACCAGCCACAGAGCCATGTATTAATAGGCCAGGTCTGACTCTTTCTTCCAATGTCACCGGCTGAGACTGGAAGAAGAGAGGAAAAGACAACCTGTGCCCCAGATTCCCTCACCAATCATCCCAATGCCTTGAAGTCTCTTTTGATTGTTCTTGGACTATGTATGGCTTGCAGCTTCATCTCTAACCAGGTGGAAGATCAGTAATGGGATCAGCCTGGGGGCTGTACCAAGCTGTGAAGTTTCCTAGTGACATCCTTAACCTGGGCCTCAGGGAAACAACAGACTTCACTATGAGGAGGGTCTGTCGAGCATATTGGACCTTCTGTTCCCCTCAGAAGGCAGTAGCCTACAACTATAACCCTTCTTTTCTTCCTTCTGGAGGTTGTTGTGATATGGAGGGTAGGCCTTTCTGACCTTGGAGACACCTCTTGTATAGATGGGCCATCATCCAGATCCTCCATTGACTGGCCTTCCACATTCAAAACCTCTTACCTGTTGCACAGAGGAACCTGAGGAGCTGAGATGAGCAAGGAGGGGGTCCACCTGCCATCCTGAGTGTGGACTCACCTTGATTAATTTCTTTCATTTAGTGTGCTGCCTTCAGCCTGGCATGGGGAGGATACATAGTTTTCTTGATCCCGTGTATTTTCTGGTGGGCACTCCTGTTTCTGTCTCAGGGAGAGCAGAGCTTGGCACCACCAATCTATCTCTTGCTCAGCATCAGAATGCTCCTTAATCTTTCTACTTCTAACAGCTCTGCCACCAGGCTGAGCAGATCATCCACCTGGTGACACTGCACACGACTGCTCTCACTGCTGCCACCCTGTTTCAACACCCACCTGTTGAAAGGTGCTGGCATTCCCTGCAGCCTGAGATCTGGACAGCTGCATGCTTTTGTGGGAGAAATTATACCAGTCATACCATATTGATCCAACCTGGGCCAGTGCTTGATCACTCTCACAGTAAAAATGTGTGTCCTTAAATTCAGAGAGAACCTCCCGTGTTTCCATTTGTGCACACATTTGTGCCTCTGTTCCTGTCACTGGACACCACTGGAAATGAGACTGGCTTCATCCTCTTTACACACTTCCTTCGGGTATTTCTATATTGGTAAGATCCCTCTCTGAGCCTTCTCCAGGTTGAACAGTCCCAGCTCTCTCAGACTGTCCTCATAGGAGGGATGCTGCAATCCCTTGATCATCTCTGTCCCCTGTCATTGGACTCTCCCCAGTATGTCCATATTTCTTGTACTGGGGAGCCCAGTCCTGGACATAGCTCTCCAGGTGTGGTGGTCTTTCCAGTGCTGAGCAGAGAAGATCCCCTCCCTTAACCTGCTGGCAATGCTTTGCCTAATGCAGCCCAGGATACAATTTGCCTTCTTTGCCGCCTTCTTTCCTCTTCTCCTCCACCATCTCTGTGTCTTCAGAACCACGTCCCTCTCTCCTGATGGTCCGTTGCTTGCACGCTCCATCAGCCCAAAGCCTTCTGCAGTGAGGTTTGGCACATACTGCTGCACACTGGCATTTCTCAGGTCCCACACCAGGTCCAGCATGTGACAATGCATTCATGCATCCCCCTGTACTCAGGGCTGTGGGGGTACCTACCCTCCAAGGTACACCCCCCTTCTTTACAGGAGGGGCTTGATCAGGCAGCTTGCAGCAGGTTTGGGCTGCAGAGAGAAGGAGCCACATGCCCTCCTGCGGCCTCTACACTGGCTTGACAGCATACCTGCCCAGAGAGATGGCCTGAAGCGTTCCCTCTGCCCCATTCTCCTGGGACTAAAGGAACAACAAGGTAGCTGTGAGGATGAGGTGTGATGGATTTGGGTGTTAACCGGCTCCTAGGACTTACATATGAAATCTTATTTCTAACTTCCATTATAAATGTCAGATTTTACTGAAAATTCCATTGTCTGTGGATAGGTTGGGAGTTCCAACATCTGTTAATCCCAAACCTCACTGGTTTTTCCCAGAGCAAGTACAAGAAACTGTCATTTGGAGAAAGGGCGCTGTCACCACAGCAGTCCTGCCTTTTTTGGTGCTGCCTCTCCCTCCACTGGTGTCACTGTGTGCTGCCTGGCACAGAAGTAAGTAGCTGTGTCTGAGGCTGTAAGGCTGTGCAGCTTCAGGAACACCTTGGCTTTGCCTTTATCTGCAGAGATGGTGACTCGGCCTTGGAAGGGTGGGGCATAGCCTGTGTTATTCCCAAAAGGATAGATCCAGCCTAGAAATTGCAGCTCCCCTCCTGGGCGTTGACGGACATAATTCCAGTCATATCGAGGGCTATTCAGAGGTGCTCCTGTTATGGTACAGGTGAGTGGGAGTGATCCAGAGACCTTTCCCTCCTTGGGACCAGATGCCACCATATTTATCAGGGAAAGGGTACCTGGAAAGACACAGGGCAGGTGTAAGATTTGAGTGTCTAGGAAAAAGCTCATGGGTGCAGTAGCCCATCCTTGGGCTGTAGGGTGCACAAAACTTTAATTCCAGGACACCACAGAACAATGTTTTTCTGTACTGCCCAAAGGACTGCTGAGGCAGGAGACACGTGAAAATCTGTGTAACTGCTAGTAAACATGTCATATCTTTAAACATTAATCCAGAAGCTTCGCAGGAGAGCATGGAATCCCCAGCCCTCCTGTGTCCTCACATCACCAACATCCCACCTGAAAAGGGGAGATGTCTGCACAAGGATTCATCCTATGTAGTGGCATTTAGAGTTGGGCAGTAGTGGGCCAAGGTGTGCAGGGACAGTCTAAGCCTACTCAGTCCCAGCCTTTCTCCCCTCATGGTTCTCACCTCACAGCAGTGCTGTGCAGGACAAGGTCAGGAGACTCCCTCCCTTCTGGTTTGAGGCAGGTAGAAGAGAAAGTAAACTGCAAAGGGACACAGAGAGGAGCAAAGTCCAACCCTGGGTTGAGCCAGTGGAGCCCATGACCCTTCTGGCTCTATCACACACACCGCAGCAGCACTGGGAACAACAGCCGAGAGGACAAACCAGCCTCAGCTGCTGCATTGGTAGAAGTGGAATAAGCAGCTTGAGCTCATCTTTGGTGCTCATCTGCACCCTTTGTAGGATTATCATCCAAGTGTACCCTGCAGGAGTACAGAGCGGGGATCTTCCTGGGCCCTGGTAGGCTCTTCCATCCCCATCTCAGCAGAAAGACACTTCCTGCTCCACTCCCTCTTCCACAGCAGTACCCCTCCTCTTCCTCCTCTTGAATTCACAGGAGTGTGTAGCTCTCTTTCCACCCTCTGTCCTGTGACACTTCACACTGGCCCTTGTGCAGGGGAGATCAGTGTCCTGGAGTGGAAAATGGAGGTGTTGGAGGTAGACAGCAGGAAGGAGCTCAGTGAACCTGGTAGTCTCAGGGTGAGCAAAGACCCGGGGAGATTTTTGCCTGGTCCCTGCCTGGCTCTTGCAAGCTGTGATAAGTCATCACATGCAGAAGTAGTGGGTAGGATATAGAGACAAAAACATTTGGGCTTCCTTTTTTACAGCTCCAAAGCTACCCCTGTTCCCCCACACAACCTTTATCTCTTCATGGGCCGGATACCTCAGTATGTGGATAAATGAGATGCAACAGAGCTGGATTGCATGGGATAGGCATTCCATCAGGGCATAGAAATACCTGGGCACAGAGATGGCTCTGTGTTCCTTGGACCTCTGTTGGGACTTGCCTTACCTCCTGCAGTTGCTACCAAGAGGAAACATGACACATCAGGACCATCCATCCTCTTCTCCTTCTGCTCCAGACAGAACTCTAAGCCCAAAGCCAGCCTGGCACCCCCCATTGCCACCCACCACAGGACAGTACAGGGCTGAGCAATGCTCTGGGGATCTGGAGACAGGGGTTAATATACAGTGGGTGAACACAGCTCAGATCTGACTTAGGTCAGGAAGAGCCAGCTTGGACTCCCATCCCTTCCAGTCCTGGGGCTGGTGAACATCTCTTCGGTGCCCGTCAGTGGGGTAGTGGAGGGCTAAGACAGATGTCTATCCTTCTACTAGTCCTCCAACCTCCACATATCCTATGGGAGGGCAGGAAAGGGCAAAATATTTTGGGATCAATACAGGTCCTAGGCAGAGTGAAACACAAAACTCCCATGTCTATGTCCTCTTCCCAAAAAAGGAGGGGCTCTCACCTTTAAGGGCTGCAGCAAAAGTGATGACCAGCATCCACAGGAGCATTGCAGGCTTCCCTGGAGGAATTTGTATGGTGCACCGTGAAGTAAGAAAGTAAAATTGTGGGCCTGAGAAGGACTCAGACGTCCTTCTCTTTGAGTCAGTAGATAGAAATGCCCTGTCCTACCAGCACTGAAGGCTATGACTTTCTTGCAACTCCAGGCAGATTTGCAGCTTTCTCTGAAAAAGCCCTTTGCTGTTGCAAGTACTTTATAGTCTGGGGTGTTGGAGACATTCACTGCTCAACTGTGTGGGGACAGGAAACCACATTTCCTTTTTTGTACTGCTCAGCCTGCACAGGAAACACAGATACCTCTCTTGTCACCCCAGGGCCCTTCATACCAGTATCTCTGAACGTCTTATTAGAGGCAGTAGCCTATAGATAGCTGTGGTCATGCAGATGTCTGGAAGGGGAAAGGTATGGTAATGTGGAGAGGGTCTTCTCCCTGGGATTGATATCCTCCCTCCCTCAGCATGACCCAAACCTATTGCCCTACCTTCAGTCAAGGATCACAGCTACGAGATCTAGAGGGAGCAGGAGGCAGCTCTTCCATGTCCATATCACTGTGAGCTGTGCCCAAAACATTGAAACAGAGCAGGCAGTCTCCCTGTTCCCATGTGGTGAAAAGCAGGATCCCCACCTGGGAGGAACATCTACCTTGGGTAAAATGGGCCACATGGCTGTAGAAGAATCCTGTTGCCCACTACTATTGTTGAGACCCACAGGGGTGCTCCAGTAGCAATGCTGATAAATGGGAGAGGACTCTGAGATGTAAGTACATCAGAGAGCGCCCCAGTCCTATGCTCATTGCCCACCCTCAGTGTGCAGAATTACTTGACTCTCATCTGGAAACAAAGCAGGGCTGTCTCCAGTGCTCCACTCTGCCCAGCATAGAGAGGCTGACTGGGGAGCTAGGGGAAAAGGGAGAGATGCTACTTGTGGTTTAAACACCCAGAGAGATTCAGGGACCACAAAGAGAGCTGCTAGAGGGGCTGAATGCAAGCTTTTCCCAGGTTAGCAGAGAGCTCTTAGGGCTATTTAGGAGACATGAAAAATGCTGAAAAGCCCTTGCAGTCTTAAATTCTGCTCTTGAGTCCTGGTGTCTTTTGCTCTTGGTCCTTTGCCTTATTTCAGGCAAAGCTGGGAAGGATCCCGTTGCTGCAGGGGATCTCTACCTTCCTTCACGGATCTATATGCAGGATGTCAGCAGTTTATAAGGGCTGAAGAAGTGATAGAGGATCTCACTGAGTATGTCCATAGATGCAGTGGAGGAAGGGAAAAGCTAAATATCTGTGACTTAGCCTCAGTAAACAAATCATCTCCAGCCATGCTCATGTGTGGTACAAACCAGGAGGACCTCATGTCTGTTTAGTAGCACCATTCAGTTTCACATTGTTGTGGTTTAACCTCAGCCAGCAATTAAGCATCACACAGCCACAGGCTCACTCCCCCCAACAGTGGGATGTGGAAGAGAACCAGAGAAAAAAGAAACTTGTGAGTTGCAAGAAAGGAAGTTTAATAGACAGAAAAGGAGGGGAAAATAACAATAAATAGTAACGATAATAGAATATACAAAAGAAGTTATTTGTTCCATCACCTTTCCAAGGACAGAGGTGAGACTAACCTGTCTGTAGTTTCCTGCATCATCCTCCTTGCCCTTTTTAAAGACTGGAGTGACACTGGCTTTCCTCCAATCTTCAGGCACCTCTCCTGTTCTCCATGACCTTTCAAAGATGATGGCGAGTGGCACAGCAATAATATCAGCCATCTCCCTCAGCACTCATGGGTGCATGTCATTGGAGCCCATGGATTTATGG